>OY748287.1:9257724-9567337 GCA_963556515.1 Nudaria mundana | reverse complement strand
ATCCTAAGACCGGCCTGACTAGATGTTGCTTAACCTTTGCAATGTATTAATATTGTCGGTTACCACTAGACTACGAGTCCCTGATTAGTAAGTAATGCAATCAAAACAAGTTATATTTATACAAGTTACGTGTGAATGGTAAATCAAAAGTGGTATCAATAAAATTTCCTATGAAAATTCACAAGCAAAATCGGAATATCAAATGCTATCCTGCCCAATTTCACTATAATTCGAGGAAACGAAATATTATATTGCCAGTGTAAACGGAATAATATTGTGCCGTGAAATGTAAAATATTGTATATAACGATATATTTATGCGAGAATAAATACGAAAGTTCATTTCGTTTTATTATTAACCAGCGGACGCCCGCAGCTTTGCCCGCTTGACAAGTTTTACACACAAATTTTTTTCTCGAGAACCACTCTATCCATTGGTGAAAACCGCATCAAAATCCGTTGCGTAGTTTTAAAGATCTACGCATACATACAGAACGGGCGACTTTGTCTTATAGTGTGGTGTGCAAGCACCACCTCTGACGGCACATCATACGAGAAGGCGGTTCTAGTCCCCTGACTAGAACCTGACTAGACCTAGAACCTGACTGGGTGTTTCACCCCATGGGGTCTTTTTTTTGGACTTTCGCATTCGAACCACTGGTATGAATGCGAAAGTACTGATTTTGAGTTCCAGATTCGGACCATTTTTACTTTTTTATTATATTGGAAATACTGTCTTGAAGAAAAGGTAAATGAAACTATGAGTTGTAAAATTCAAATATCTCTAGTCTCAAGTTTTTATCTATTTAACGTTTTTAATGATATAATAATGTATTAAAGTATAAATATAGGAAAATATAAAATATTTAAAATAAAATATCAATATTAAACTAACAAATTCACTTACAGCTAATAAAAAATCACAGATTGAGTTGCAATAGGTAACATCTTAACTATAAATAAAATCAAAGACTAAGGTTTAATAATACTCTTAAAAAACAACTAAATGATTTATAGATTGCAGATTAGTCTAACTCAACAGCTAATAAAAATCATAGATTGAGTGAAATATTTCTACATATAAAACATTTTAACTATTAATCAAATCACAGATTGAGGGTTGTTTATCCTTATAACAAACTAAAAAAATAACTAAATCATTTGTATATCCCAGACCAGTCGTAGTCACTTAAATTCAAAGTAAATTAATAATAATGATCACAGATTAGGCTAGGTTATTTCAAATTCTGTGTAGTAGTAGTAGTAGACGGACCACGTAAAGTAGACGGTTCTTCGGACATTTTAAAGGCAGAAATCGTGTGATACAATTTACTAAGTGTTTTTAATAACTATTAATCTATTATTCTACTAACTAATGTTATAAAGTATAAAGTTTGTATGGATGGAAATTTGATAGATCTTTCTTACTCTTTCACGCGAAAACAACTGAAGAGATCTTAGTTAAATTCGAAAACAGTGTTGTTTAATATATTTGATGATTGAATTACATTGTTGTCGAATAACTAAGAGCCGTTCAGTTTCTTTTTGTATCGGACTTTGGTTATTGTATATGTATAATATGTACATATTTATATACAGGGTTATTTGTAATTAACTAGCATCTTGCCAGGGGTAGGTAGCAGACATCATAAGTAACAACGTTTGTTCTACGACTTTTTACAAAACTGAATACATTACTTAATAATGAGTTTTCAAGTTTTTATTGTTATAACGCGACACTATTAAGTCTATGTTTCATTCATAAACTGAAGGTCGACGCACGCACGTTCGCGCGCGTTTGGTCGGTGAGTACCTGGACACGATGAAGATGGAATGGATATTTGTCTTCGTTGTGAATGACACTCCACGCGAAGAACTGCGATACATTAAACCGTAGCGCGGCGTCATTGGTACTTGCGGCGGGATTATCCTCAAAGAACTCCAGTATCCTTTCTTGTTGCCGTACTAAGTGCCTCGGTGGACGACCACTATCACTGAACCTGGGCTGGAACGGTCCGTGATCACGTAATAGCTGTGTGGCAGATAACATCGTTGCCCGGCTCGGTGTAGGTAGATTTAGAAACCTTACTGCATATTGGCGGCAGGCTTTCGCTACATTATCATCACACCTAGCAAGCATCCTGACCATTTCCGTGTATTCCACATTGGAATACTGATAAGGCATGGCTATAGTCAGATCGACGCAACACGGTAACGCGAAAAATCACACAAGGACAATTTGGCCACAAAAAAAAGAAATGGGTCAAGGTCAAAGGCGCTAGCGCTGCGCCGCCCCGCGCCCCGCCTCCTATCCGTGCATTGCATGAATTGATAATACGAGTTTGTTTACCTAATTTTTGCGATCCACGTGAACTGCGGCGTAGAGTTAATAACTGTCAGACGCAAAACTAAATTAATATTTATTTTTGTATGAAAGTAAAATTTAACGAATTATAAAAAAGTCGTGGAACAAACGTTGTTACTTATGATGTCAGCTATCTACCCCTGCGAGGATGCTAGTTAATTACAAAAAACCCTGTATATTATATATATTTCAAATTTAATAAAACAAAATATATAATAATTATGTAATGGACATAATATCTTAAAGAAACTAATAAAAATTAAAATCAAAATAAAATATTAAAATCTACTTACCAAAAAAAACACAATTCACGCGCACAACTCTCGTCTTGGAACTAAAATCAACTGCATAGAACGACGACGTCATTGTAATCGTCTACCAATCACACTAGCAAGCACGTAAAAAGACAAGCTATTCGCCTATTGGCTTATTTTAAGAAACGAACTAGTGTTTACGTGAGCGTTTTGGATCGGTTTAAGGGTAACGTGGTTTAAATATTGATTATAATATACTTTATGTTATAGCGGAACTAAGTTTTAACTCCGGAGTTTTGTAGTTTTTTATATAAATGAAACATAGACATTAGATGGTGTTGAGTTCGAGTGTTCGAACATATTTATTTATTTATATCTTTCTCAATATAATATAGTAACCAATCATATACCCTGCTTAGTATGAGAACGGATGGAGTTGAGTTTATTACATTATTTATATAATATTATTTATATAAATATATAGTACCCACACAGTTATTATTTTAATATTGCATCGAAGCAAAAAACTGACTTTGAATCCCCATAGCGATAGCGATAACATAGCACGGTGATCTACTATTAAGCTCTTGCTTGCTTGCTACATCTAAGTAAATAAAAATGAATTGATGTAATAACACTTTCGTGTATGACTGTTCAGTAGTGGTAAAATAACACTGGCTCGAATCCGGAACCCAAAAACAGTAATTCCTCATTCATACCAGTGGTTCGAATGAAGAAGTCTAAATTAAGACTGACAAAGAAAGACTTCAATAAACGTCCACCGCGATTCATACTCCTACCAATGGTCCGAACTTTAATGGTATGAACCTGGAAACACTCGCAAATACCTACTTAATTTAGTGGGCCCTGATACCTGAGTGCTAGGCTACTTATGTCCTAGCAATACCTATGTAGTATCGGGAATCGGTAACGAACGGAACGGAAAATTAGACCACACGGACCGTGTCACGTACGACCAGCTAGTATGATATAAATCCAAAATAGTACTCAACAATGAACAGGGCCTCCTCTACGCGGTGAGGATGTAAAGTCATTAATAACGCACAGTCCATTGTCTGTCCGCCGCTCTATATCTACTAAAAACCGTGTTTGAAACGGGTACCAGACACGACAATAAATCATTTGTTAAACTAATTGCTGAATGCAGGTTGCTTCTCTCGAACGGGTTTCTTCACATCTATTCATTGAATACCTACTGTGGCTAGAATCTGTACTACGACGGCTACGTTAGAAATCTATTATTTCGGTTAGGTAGGCACCTATAATTTTACAATTCTGTTAACCAACTGTATTTTTATCTATTGAGAAAAATAGAAGAGATAGTATTTACAATGTGTGTCTATCACTACATAGGTATTTTTTTAGTATGTCTCACAAATAAATGGATTATTACAAATATTTATTAAACCGTTTGCTCCCGTTTAAGCTCTATACTGTTCGTGCTGGAATTTACATATGCAGGACAGAGAATGTTGATTAAACTGCTTCTTGTCAATGAACAGTCTAATGGTACTCTTTTACAAGATGGCTGAATCGTGTCTGGAACTTTCATCTTACTAATATCACATTATTGTGTCTTATGTAAAAACACAATAGGAATATTTTATTTATGTATAAACTTATAAGAGCCATACGGCGCCAGATATCGCTGTTAACTGTATCACAAAGATTATGGATTATAAAGGGTTACTGGTAATTCAATATATTCCTTGCAGGAGGGAATAGGGGAAGGCAATAGCAGCAAAGTTTGACGTACGTAAGAATGGTTTGCATATAGAAGATTCGTGTCGACTTTTGACACGATGTCTTCATAAATTATAGCCTAAGACGTGTTATTCTGACGAATTAATCAATTAACAATACATTATTCTCGAGTTTCATTCAAATCCGTTATGTAGTTTTCTTGTAGAAGAGTTACAAAGATCCATCCATCCATACAAATATCCATTATCTGTAAATAAATAATACTAGTTATCACGGCGAACTTTGTATCGCCTCAAATATAAAAAATATATGTATATAAAAAAAATATATTTTAATATTTCATGCAAATGTATGTGTTATTAATTATAATTGAAAAACGCGACAGACGGACAGACAGACAGACAAATTGTCGTATTAAATATATAGATAAAATATCAGTCATTTAATAAAGCCTAATTTGGGCTAGATTACGTTGTGTAAAAATGCCCAAAAATATTTGTTTGTATATTACTAGTGGTCGCCCACGACTTCGTCTGTGTGGTAATTTGGTTTTTTTCCTGTTCCAATCGCCTGTCATTATTGTTCCCGTCGCGTCGCCCGTAATAACATATAGCTTCGCAAATATTTTTTTTAGAACGAATTTTATTGCCATAAATTATGTTAAAGTGAGTTAACCTTAATATATGTACAAAATATAGGTATGCTACTGCGGATTTTATTTTAGAACTTTTAAAGAGGGACAATTTTTTAGTACATAATTTTAACAATTTTGGAAAAATGTAGAAATTTTGGGCAGATTAGCAATGCAATTGTAGGTGCAAATGAAGCAGTCGGATACTGAGTTTATTCAAATTTTCCAGTGTATTACTACGTATATGGCACTTGACAAAAAAAATGCACATTGAATTCGAAGCATATATCTGTAAGTGCTATATTACAACATTGAGCTGGATTTAAGAAAAAAGAGATGCTTTATTCAAATGTTCTAATCTCTATAGTTCTAGTTCTACTCACTATTCTAATATAAAAAAGAAGAAATTGAAATAGAGCAATTTTCAAGTCAATCTTCTGCCTTTTTTTTTTAACTCTGCGGCCTGAGGCCGCGGCCGCTCTAACGTCCGTTGCCGGGCGTCTCTGGTTACAAGCAGAACGTATTTCCAGTGGCGCCCGGCGGACTTTGACCACCTCTGTGGTCTCTGCGGGGGTTAGGTCGGGATGAGAATCCCGCGTCGTTGGGGTAGGGTTTTATCCCGCGTCAGTGAGTGAATCTGGTTGCGTGCTATGGGGCAAAGGCCCCGCAGCACGCAACCCTTCTAGCCTGCTTCTGTAAGGACGGTGGGTTGCGATCCCGCCGTCCTCAGGCCCCGATCATGGAGGTCGATGGTCTTGGGCGTAGATGAGTCTGCGGTGCCCTCGCCGCTGACTACGGAACTCGGCGTGAAGGGTACGCTCCCTCTCCCTCTCGGCCGCCTCCTTCGCGAGCATAACTTGATCGCAGAAGGACACGGCCGCGTTCCACCTACTCGCGCTGGAGACCATGGCTTGGAGCATGGTTTCCAGCGAGAGGATATCCACGCCCAGACCCACTACTCACAGGTCATCTCCTCAATCCTCCTTTTCTGGTGATATCCTCTTTCACGCATTCCATCCATCTTTTCTTGGGCCTACCTCGAGTTCTCAAGTCATCGACATTCATACTTTGCAGCTTTCTTACCACGTTACTTTCCTCTCTTCTCATAACATGTCCATACCATGCTAGCCGTTCGCTTCTCTCGTTTTTATTTACTGGGGCAACTTTCAAACTTCTTCTTCATTACTCTATCCATCCTTGTTACAAGTCAACAGCTGTGATATTTTAGCCATAATGACTATATCAATTTTCAATCGGCCCTTCTGAATAAATAATAACAATATCGATGTTTTCTAGTTAGTGAGTTTTGCTCCGAGTCCGGACCTGATGAAATCATAATCATATCATAAATCATAATCTCACCAACGGTAGTGGCTTTAACAACCCCTAATTTATTATTACTAGATACAGTCACTATTAGGACTTGTTCCAGTTCCAAAAAATATATATATCTACACACATGTAACGATAACGTAGACATGCTCATGTTAACAAGTTACTCTATTATTTGTAACGAAACCATAGTGCAACGCAGGGATCTGCAACAGCGTCATCTATCGAGTCTGGGAGTAAAGTTTATTAAAGTCCGTCCATCCGTTTTCGGCTTCTTCCTAAACGGTTGGTGCTAGAAATGTAAAATACAAAGTTTTTTATTTTAATTTTGATTAAAAAATTTTGGGGTACCTTCCCTAGTATAAAGGTTTCAGATATTATCGACACTGGTCTATAGACGTAAATGGGAATGATCTCTTTTACTCGCGTCTAACCTATAGTTCTTTTAAAACCGCTAGAAGTTGCTAAAACACTGGACACGCATAGAATAGGGTTCCATAGTCACTCACTATGGAACCCTATTCTATGCGTGTCCCGACACGGACTTGGCTGGTTTTTTTAAGTTCAAAGCTAGTTTTCAGATCGTAGTTTTTATGACTGGCAGTCAGGTACACAATAGAATCCATATCGCCCCGATATCGTACTATTTGCTCATTGAAATTTCGCATTAAATCGCTGGGATGAATAAATGGTACCACTGGTACTGAACGTTAAGACATTAATCTTCTTCATTCTAGTAATTCATCAATCAACCAAAGACGAATGTTTTTACCGGTGGCAATTTACCTTTGTACCCTCTTATTACCTACATTATCTACTCGTATTTTAGCTTCAACCACTTAAAGGAAAACAAGTTACTTCGATAATTGAATTTGTGGCAAGCACAAAGGTATTTTTAAACCTTTTCTACTCGGCTCAAGCTAACATCTCAGTCAGCTTACCCAAATAAAAAAAAAACTTAATAGTGACTCGTCTCATCATATGATGAGATGACAAACTAAATTTGGAAGTTTAGTTTTTGTCTGTTTTCAGTTCTCCGTGTTTTAAACTATCTGTTAATGTGTGTTTCCAGAACCAATTGTGTTAGTGTTTATAACAAAACCGCAGCAAATTAGACGGCATTGTTTGTTAAACACAAACGGTTACTGCCAAGATTCCTCTATTGTTTGTTCAATGTATAAAGGGGCGTGATTTGTTAGTTGTTCATATAAAAAAGGGGATATTAATAGAAACTATAACATAAAGCAAAGAATGGCTTTCTCAATCGTTTCAGGGTCCAAGTCATCCTCAACCGCTATCACTGCAGCTGTTGACAGTAAGGTGCCTGATCTATGGTATATTTGGGTATACAATAGGTATCCAAGGTATCTGAAAATGGTAAAGGACTCGCCCTCTATTAGATAACCATCAATTACGTATACCAACAAAATGAATGGCGATGGAGTCGGCCCTCCTCGTACGCTTTCGCCACAGCACCCTACTCTATTTTGTCGTTGCCTCTGCACTCACTGCTTTTAGGTCCTTTTGGATGGTGTTCTGCCAGGTGACTTCCCCTCCTCTATCTCCAATACAGATCTGGTCATATTATCATCACTGCGCCTCATAACGTGCCCGTACGGGCCTTAGATCAAAAATAGTATTTTTGATCTAAGGCCCGTACCTACTACTGCAAGCGGTTATCCCTCAGCTTGTCCTCTATAACTGCCACCCTGAACCTAATGTGTTCGTTTTTAACCCTGTCCAGTCTTGTGATCCCTCCGGCTCATCGCAGCATTTTCATTTCTGTGACATGCAGTTTATGTTCGTCCACTCTTCTCATTCCGATCCGTACATTATTGCTGAATCTATAATATTATCGATAAGATAAATAATAGTGGTCATGGGCTAGTGGTGTCCTGGTCAGTTAGCAGAACGTTCCTCCTGGAAAGGGATCAGTCGCTGGTTCGAGTCCATCGACTATAGGTTTTGTGATTCAAATTGTAAAATTATATGAGAAAAAGTTAGCATACGTACTTCCTTGCTTATAAAAATATAGTTAAGATAAATAAAGTATACAATATGGGTTTAAGAAGTGATTTTATATGCTTATGATCAGTTGCGATTTTGCGCCTAGAACTATTCTGTGTTTACGCTAAGATGTTTGAGGAGTATATACTCGTACCATCCATACGGATCATAATTATCCTATGTAGGCAATAACTACTTCGATACTACTACGATCAACAAGGTTGACCTCAAATATTCTGTAAAGACGTGGTAATCTGGAAATCTCTCGGTCAGCTGAGCTACTTTATAGGTTCCCACATCTTCTACAGAGTACTCGTTTTACATTTATAGAACCCTAAATTATATGTTAGCAGCAATAAGAACCCACATATAACTTTGTGGGTTCAGGATATATATTAATGAAATTTGTTTCTGCTGAGCTCTATTTTGTTAAGGTTTTGATTCACATCAACAAAGCCTGCGTCGTTGCCCGCAAATTGCAGACTCATTGTTTGCTTCAAACAAATATTCGCGGGCTTCATTCCTTCCTTACACAAAGGGACTCCATTTGCAGAAGGCAAATCATTTTCATTGTTTTTATTTTTAAGTACTCATAAAACTATTATTCTTTCGTTATAGGTATATTTGATACTCAAATGTTGTTTTAGCTGTCGTCTGACTTTGTAACATTAGAATTATTTCATTTTTATACTCAAACAGGCTTGGATATAATTAGCTTTGACATTCAAGTTGCCAACGCCATCACAATTCTGGGAACTTTTCTAGTCGACAAGAAAAATAATATTTTTTCGACGCATGTTTGTAAATATTGTTACTTAATATTAGATTATTAGGTCTATTCTTTATCCTACTATAATATTATAAAAGGGAAAGTTTGTATGGATGTTTGGATGTTAGTTACTCTTTGACACGAAAACCACCCCCACACGGATTTTAATGAAACTCGACAATAATACATAGGTCACACTATAAGTTTTTCGTAACTTAAAAAAAACAACATGTTAAAACCAAAATATTATGTTTATTGCTTTTCAAAATACTCTCCTTTACATTTAAAAAAATTTTTCATACGATCGAACCATTTTTTAAAACAGGAGGACCACAGATCTGAAGGCATGTTTTCTACGTGCTGATTGAACGCTATCACTGCCTCTTCGGAGTTGGTAAAAGTGAAACCTCTCATCAAATCTTTGATTTTGGAGAAAATACAGAAATCACAGGGTGCTAGGTCGGGGCTATGCGCAGGATGGGTGACGAGTTGTACTTTTTCGGAAGCTAAAAATGACTTTGTTTTGTTGGCCGTGTGTGAAGAAGCGTTGTCATGATGTAGGAGAACGCGGCTTTTGGGTCGTCTTTCGCGAACTTTTTCTAACACCCTGGATAAACAAATGGTAGAATACCACTCGGAATTAACACTCTTTTGATCTTCAAGTGGAATTTTTCAGACTGAGAAAAAAAACGCGATCATTTTTTTATCAACGTTTGGCTTGTTCTCATTTTCAAACACCCATTCACAAGATTGCTGTTTTTTTTCGGGTTCAAAACTCCACGTTAAATCCACGTTTCGTCTCCTGTGACAATGTCATAAACAGCATTAGAATGTCCGTGGTCGTACTTCAGTAGCATCTTTGAGCACCGTTCCACGCGAGCGCGCTTCTGCTCCGCTGTCAGTTCATGAGGGGTCCAATGACAACAAAGTTTCCGAACTTTCAATTCTTCGTGTAAAATTTTCTGGATTTGACTCATACCAATCCCCAATAGGCCTCAAATTGTCTCATAGGTAATCCGCGGGTTTTATTCAATTAGCCGCTTAACAGTAGCCACATTATTTTCGTTGACGGCAGTTGAAGGCCGCCCTTCACGTAAAGAAACTCGACGTCTCTCAAATTCAGCAAACCATCGCCTCACGGTGCTCAAACAAGGTGCTTCTCTCCCAAAAGCATTTTGAAGACGAGCGGCTCAGTCTTGCGGAGAGAGAGAGAACTTTTAAAATCACAAAAAAATCATCGCTCTAAAATCTTTTAAACTTAATTCCATTTTTGTTGCATACTTTGATGTGTGATAAAAAACAATTGACAAATGATTTCCCGCCAATTGTTTTTTTTTTATTTCTAAGAAGGTTGCAACCTCAGACTAAAAGAATAACATAGACGGAACGAATAGAACTAGCGAGTGAAGCCGCCAAAAGGGATACTATATAGCAATGGGATACCGTTCCGTTCGCACTCCTTTGTGAGCAGCGAGTGTGTACGCACGTGCGATCACGGTTGAACAAAATATTATAAATATGCCGTATTGTGTGGTGAAAAGGTGTAAAAACACTTCAACTATTCATAGGAAGAATGCTGGATTATCGTTTCATAAGTAATTAACTATTTCTTATTAGATTTCAAAACATTTTTCTAAATATTTTAGTTGCACAAACTAGGAACACAAAACCTCCGCCATACTATACAGAGTTGCCATAATTTTTTCATCATTTCCACAAAACATTTTGCAGTATTTATGGGAATTATAAAGTACTGAGTAAAAAAAATCAGTGTCATCAATGTTGACAAGCTCGATGTTTCTAATTATCATCATCATCATTCGTGCGTTAGTCCCGAACTCCGGATCACATCTGTGTCCGGGATCTACTTACTATGCGTGGCTTGGGTATTTCGGCAATCTTGGAATTGCCTGCTGTCTGACCTCCCAGCCTGTGTTCTGATCTAATTTATTTATGTTACTGTGTCAGTATTTTAATTTCAGTCTAACACTACAAAGGCCTTAGTCTTAACCTAACGACTATTGATATCTACTTCATGTATAGTCAACGACAAAAGTAGCTTAACCAATAAATCTTATCTGTTGATCACTATAGCTGTTAAACCGATCACAAATCATAAACAAAACACGAAATATATTAACTTTGTCCTTGGGTATTCTAACATTACTAGTACATTGCTGTGGCACATGCATTGGGATGTAAAAAAGAATAATAAATATTTTTGTGCTAATCAACTTTTGTTGTTGACTGTAACTTGTACTTACACTGGAATGGAGCTTTGTTCATTCATCTTAAAAAGGATTATTTTAATTATGGGAATTTTTTTGAAAGCTAGTAATTAAAGTGTGTTTACTCAGTGTTTATCACGTTTTCATTTATTTTAACACTTCCCCATTTTAGGCACATATCATAATAATCATTTGTGTAAATGATATAAAATAATTGCAGATAACATTTACTATAACAAATATTAATTATCCATCATATATCCACTAAGATTTTTTGGAGATTTTTCATTTGCTGGCAACATTACGCACACGCCGTTAGTGGTATCGGTACACGGAAATCGGAGTCACACGCACACATTGAAAGTGTCATTTGGCTTCACGTGTTCATTCTACATGTTCCGTCTATATTCTTCTTCTAGTCTGAGGTTGCAACGTTTAAAAAAATATAACATTCGAAATTCAAATAGTTCCGATTAGCTAGAAGTGCAAAACTTTTGGTGTGCCCCATGTATAAATTATGAATAAATTGTGTAAATTGGCCAAAATATGATAATAATAGTCGGCAAAAAATCTGCTGATTTTTTTTTATCTTTTGTCGTTCAAACGTTATCCCCTATCTGCTTCCTCTTTCCCCTTTTTTTCTTCCAAAGGTAAAGTTACGACCATAGGTACGTACCTAATAACACCGTCCGTCGATTACGCCCTCACTCCTGAATCGTAGAACAAATGAATTTTGATTCAAGCATATATAAGTACCGACTACAGTAACCTTGCGCAGACGAAGTCGTGGGCAAAACCTAGTATCTAAATAACTCACTAAGAATTACCGTTCTCAAGTAGTAGGTACCTACGAGTAATGACGGTTCCTCTCCGAGGTTTGTTAGCTACTGTGAAGTATTTTGCTCTAGAACGGGGTTGCCCTTTGATGTTTGCTCTTAGACGATAAACTAGTGCAACCAACGCCCTTGGCCTCACTGGCTTATGTTGGCATGTTAACCCACATCAGAGATTGTGAACTACTTAGATATAGTGTGCAAATAATCCTTTCGCGTCTTATACAGGTGTTATAAGAGCAGCTCAATATGTTATTGTATGATTTTACTGATAAACTAATACTATATATAGGTACCGCTGCTCTATCCCATACCGTGTGTTCTTTCTTATGTAAAAGAGACCAATATTACGAAAGTAAGACTCATATTACGCAAACATTCTCTAGAGACTGTTATTTACGTGAAATTCCCAATAGAATGTAGTAGATTTTAAAAGTTGAAAACGTAGTTATTATTATAAGAACGGTGCTAGATGCTGTTGGTATAAGTAGATTGTGTGAAAGACAATCACAGCCTACTGGCTTCCTGGTAATAGACCAGTAATTACCAGACATTAAAATTGACTATGAAATCTCTTTTTCGTTTCTCTTCAACAGAAAAAGGGAGGTGAATCAGATCTACATACTCCTAAACAATTTGATGACGTAATACTGACGCATTATTACATGATAATATTACATTCTGTTGTGCTTCGCGTGTCTTGATTTACTGTTTCAATTTGATAAAATATTGATACGTCTTTAGTTATTGGAAAATTCCAGAAATTAATTTGTAAACTTCAGTGCCCAACTTCAGTTTAACATTGACGTAATTAATATCATATTTGGTGACTTGGCATCGATTCGATGTTGGTAAACCACAACATGTTAGGTATTTACTAGTATCATCAATTTGCCTGAGAGACCTTTGATTGAATGTCACATATTATAAACTAAGGTATGATTTACGACAAACTTCAGATTACTTTTACCATCGCATTTTAGATAAATTGTTAGGTTTTATGTATGAGATTCATAAATAATGATTGTTAATCAACCATAAGTTAACCGTGGAATAGATTTTGCTGTCTATCATCAACATTTCATCGCAAGGCAACGGTTTTCAATTTTCTTTTCAAAATTACGCTGCTACTTTTTATTAAATTCATTCAGCCATTTTGGACATAACCTATTATTATGTGTGCCCGGTGACGGCAATATGCTTGCCCCCTATTACGTGCGGCTAAAATACTGGCAAATTGTGGGTGTGTAATGCGCCTCGGCCTACCCCTTCCGGGATATAGGCGTGATATGTGTGTGTGTGCGTGTGTGGAATAGATTTAGATGAAAATTAGAACAAGGTTAGACAGTTTACTGAATTGACATTCCATTCCATTGAACGATCCTGTTGAACATCTTATTGTAATACATGGGGCACACTAAAAGTTTTGCACTTCTAGCTAAACGGAATAATTTGAATTTTGAATGTTATATTTTTTTAAACGTTGCAACCTGCTTAGTAATAAAAAAAAACAATTGGCGGGAAATCATTTGTCAATTGTTGATGTTGATTGTTGTCAACGAAAATGGAATTAAGTCGAAAAGATTTTAGAGCGATGATTTTTATGATTTTAAAAGTTCTCTCTCTCCGCAAGACTGTGCCGCTCGTCTTCAAAATACTTTTGGGAGAGAAGCACCTTGTTTGAGCACCTTGAGGCGAAGGTTTGCTAACTTTGAGAGAGGTCGAGTTTCTTTACATGACGAATTTCGTGAAGGGCGGCCTTCAACTGCCGTCAACGAAAATAATGTGGCTACTGTTAAGCAGTTAATTGAAGAAAACCCGCGGATTACCTATGAGACAATTCGAGGACTACTGGGGATTGGTATGAGTCAAATCCAGAAAATTTTACGGGAAGAATTGAAAGTTCGGAAACTTTGTTGTCGTTGGATCCCTCATGAACTGACAGCGGAGCAGAAGCGGGCTCGCGTGCAATGGTGCTCACAGATGCTACTGAAGTACGACCACGGACATTCTAATGCTGTTTATGACATTGTAACAGGAGACGAAACGTGGATTTATTGTTTTGAACCCGAAAACAAAACAGCAATCTTGTGAATGGGGGTTTGAAAATGAGAACAAGCCAACAAAAGTGAGACAGGCGAGAAACGTTGGTAAAAAAATGATCGCGTTTTTTTTCTAAGCTACGGGTCCCATCTGTACAATTCCACTTGAAGATCAAAAGAGTGTTAATGCCGAGTGGTATTCTACCTTTTGTTTACCCAGGGTGTTAGAAAAAGTTCGCGAAAGACGACCCAAAAGCCGCATTCTCCTACATCATGATAACGCTTCTTCACACACGGCCAACAAAACAAAGTCATTTTTAGCTTCCAAAAAAGTACAACTCGTCACCCATCCTGGGCATAGCCCCGACCTAGCACCCTGTGATTTCTGTATTTTCCCAAAATCAAAGATTTGATGAGAGGTTTCACTTTTACCAACTCCGTAGAGGCAGTGATAGCGTTCAATCAGCACGTAGAAAACATGCCTCAGATCTGTGGTCCTCCTGTTTTAAAAAATGGTTCGATCGCATGAAAAAATGTTTAAAATGTAAAGGTGAGTATTTTGAAAAGCAATAAACATAATATTTTGGTTTTAACACGTGTTTTTTTAAGTTACGCAAAACTTATAGTGTGACCTACGTATAACGCTTTTAGTATAGGTACCGCTGCTCTATCCCATACCTAGTGTTCTTTCTTACGTAAAAGAGACCAATATTACGAAAGTAAGACTCATATTACGCAAACATTCTCTAGAGACTGTTATTTACGTGAAATTCCCAATAGAATGTAGTAGATTTTAAAAGTTGAAAACGTAGTTATTATTATAAGAACGGTGCTAGATGCTGTTGGTATAAGTAGATTGTGTGAAAGACAATCACAGCCTACTGGCTTCCTGGTAATAGACCAGTAATTACCAGACATTAAAATTGACTATGAAATCTCTTTTTCGTTTCTCTTCAACAGAAAAAGGGAGGTGAATCAGATCTACATACTCCTAAACAATTTGATGACGTAATGCTGACGCATTATTACATGATAATATTACATTCTGTTGTGCTTCGCGTGTCTTGATTTACTGTTTCAATTTGATAAAATATTGATACGTCTTTAGTTATTGGAAAATTCCAGAATTTAATTTGTAAACTTCAGTGCCCAACTTCAGTTTAACATTGACGTAATTAATATCATGTTTGGTGACTTGGCATTGATTCGATGTTGGTAAACCACAACATGTTAGGTATTTACTAGTATCATCAATTTGCCTGAGAGACCTTTGATTGAATGTCACATATTATAAACTAAGGTATGATTTACGACAAACTTCAGATTACTTTTACCATCGCATTTTAGATAAATTGTTAGGTTTTATGTATGAGATTCATAAATAATGATTGTTAATCAACCATAAGTTAACCGTGGAATAGATTTTGCTGTCTATCATCAACATTTCATCGCAAGGCAACGGTTTTCAATTTTCTTTTCAAAATTACGCTGCTACTTTTTATTAAATTCATTCAGCCATTTTGGACATAACCTATTATTATGTGTGCCCGGTGACGGCAATATGCTTGCCCCCTATTACGTGGGGCTAAAATACTGGCAAATTGTGGGTGTGTAATGCGCCTCGGCCTACCCCTTCCGGGATATAGGCGTGATATGTGTGTGTGTGCGTGTGTGGAATAGATTTAGATGAAAATTAGAACAAGGTTAGACAGTTTACTGAATTGACATTCCATTCCATTGAACGATCCTGTTGAACATCTTATTGTAATACATGGGGCACACTAAAAGTTTTGCACTTCTAGCTAAACGGAATAATTTGAATTTTGAATGTTATATTTTTTTAAACGTTGCAACCTGCTTAGTAATAAAAAAAAACAATTGGCGGGAAATCATTTGTCAATTGTTGATGTTGATTGTTGTCAACGAAAATGGAATTAAGTCGAAAAGATTTTAGAGCGATGATTTTTATGATTTTAAAAGTTCTCTCTCTCCGCAAGACTGTGCCGCTCGTCTTCAAAATGCTTTTGGGAGAGAAGCACCTTGTTTGAGCACCTTGAGGCGAAGGTTTGCTAACTTTGAGAGAGGTCGAGTTTCTTTACATGACGAATTTCGTGAAGGGCGGCCTTCAACTGCCGTCAACGAAAATAATGTGGCTACTGTTAAGCAGTTAATTGAAGAAAACCCGCGGATTACCTATGAGACAATTCGAGGACTACTGGGGATTGGTATGAGTCAAATCCAGAAAATTTTACGGGAAGAATTGAAAGTTCGGAAACTTTGTTGTCGTTGGATCCCTCATGAACTGACAGCGGAGCAGAAGCGGGCTCGCGTGCAATGGTGCTCACAGATGCTACTGAAGTACGACCACGGACATTCTAATGCTGTTTATGACATTGTAACAGGAGACGAAACGTGGATTTATTGTTTTGAACCCGAAAAAAAAACAGCAATCTTGTGAATGGGGGTTTGAAAATGAGAACAAGCCAACAAAAGTGAGACAGGCGAGAAACGTTGGTAAAAAAATGATCGCGTTTTTTTTCTAAGCTACGGGTCCCATCTGTACAATTCCACTTGAAGATCAAAAGAGTGTTAATGCCGAGTGGTATTCTACCTTTTGTTTACCCAGGGTGTTAGAAAAAGTTCGCGAAAGACGACCCAAAAGCCGCGTTCTCCTACATCATGATAACGCTTCTTCACACACGGCCAACAAAACAAAGTCATTTTTAGCTTCCAAAAAAGTACAACTCGTCACCCATCCTGGGCATAGCCCCGACCTAGCACCCTGTGATTTCTGTATTTTCCCAAAATCAAAGATTTGATGAGAGGTTTCACTTTTACCAACTCCGTAGAGGCAGTGATAGCGTTCAATCAGCACGTAGAAAACATGCCTCAGATCTGTGGTCCTCCTGTTTTAAAAAATGGTTCGATCGCATGAAAAAATGTTTAAAATGTAAAGGTGAGTATTTTGAAAAGCAATAAACATAATATTTTGGTTTTAACACGTGTTTTTTTAAGTTACGCAAAACTTATAGTGTGACCTACGTATAACGCTTTTAGTTAAAATCTTTATGACCTTAAAAATGTGAGTACTAGGAATTTAAAATTAAGATACACGAGTAAGTATAATATTTAAATTGTAAAATAGTATAACAGAATTGTTGAAAATTTTACCCATTCTTCAGCATTACAGTACTTTTACTTAATCCCACTGCGATAAATCCGAAGCGAGAGAGAAATAAAACTGCAATCTCTTGCAATATTTTTCACACGTGGGCTAGAACACTTTACCTTTTAGATTTAGTGTAAGCACAGTCTCTATAAAGTACTGATAGGAGCACTTACCTAGAACGTACACTGAAAATTCCTTTTAAAAATGTAAGCAAATCAGTGCGAAGGTAATTTTCCACTTTAAGAGATTGCTTTTAACCAATAAATTATGAAGGCTGCCAGTCTTTGTCTCGAATCACTTCTTGAGAGTAAAAAAATATGATACATAATTCAATTCCATTTAGGAATAACATTTCATATGAGAGACAAGTAAGGTTATTGTTTATGCTTTATTTTCGTGATGAATATACCTAATACCAGACCATAATACATACAGGTACCAATAGGTATATAATATCGATTAGGTATCATAATAGAGTGTGGTCAGTAGAATATCGATTAGGTATAGACATTATTTATGCATGAAGTAAATAATCGTCAAAACGTTAACATTGGTTGCGTACCGTAGAATACCGTAGAATACCGTACCGGTAGAATAACCGATCCTGGTCTCGTTTATAAGCTATAAGAGCTTATAAACGAGACCAGGATCGGTTATTCTGATTTGCAGCCAATAACTGACAAGTTAATCCACAGAAAACACGCAAGTGTTTATGCACATGGAATCAAAATAACTAAATTTTACTATGTACAATAGGTACTATAAAAACAAATTCAAAGATATTTTCCGCATTGGTAATTCGATTGTAGGCAAATGTATAAAAATATTTAGTAAAATTCCTCAGGATTTGGTTGACATGCCTCTTAATAAGTTTAAAATAGTAGTGAAAAATGTTTGATGAAGAAAGGCTACTATAATGTAGACGAATATCTTAATGATAAAAATGCATGGTCACCCTAATCTTCCGTTGTTAGCCACTCGTACAATACAATATAAATTGTAACACAATGTAAACAAAACAATATTAAAAAAGAAAATGGATAATATACCTGAGTTTCTTGCTGGTATCTTCTCAGGAGAACCAACATACCGAACCAGCGAAAGAATCATTTTCAAATGGTTATTTATGTACTTAATTTAGTATTTTTATAATATTACTTTTTTTTTTTTTTTTTTTTTTTAATTCCGCGGCCCAAGGCCGCGGCCGCTCTAACGTCCGTTGCCGGGCGTCCCTTTATAATATTACTTGACATAAAATTGTAAAATTTTGACATTCATATGTGCTCTTACTGAATAAACGAAATTGATTCTTTGATTCTTTGCACATAAAATTTGTTTTGATGTTAATCCTAACTTCCTATAATTTTTTTACAAAAATACTTAAATAAGCCGATGGAATTACCGTTTGGTAATCGTTTAATTATTTACGACGCCTATAAGTTAATAAACAATTCAAATTAACCTAAAAATTAATTTAGGTCCTCGAAGGGTTTGGTACGTACCTACTTTGTGGCGTTAAATGTCCCCTCTTGACGCTTATCGCAACCCTCACAGATTCAATTATGAGTTTCGTCGTCTTGTTGTTTTTCCTGCGCTGTGTTTAGTTATTTTCCGCGAAGACCATAGCAGGGCTATGTCACTCGCCTAACAATCGCAAAAATACGTGACGTCAGCTACAACTTGAAGTTGTAAGTCAGTAATGGTTGTCTCTTGTTTGTGACACGGCATGGTATATATTTTACTTTACTGGGCAACCCTAAGATTCGAATGATGTTCTCTGTTAACAAAAGAATGTGCTTTAATTAACTTCGGAGTGCAAAGTTCTGTATGTAAGTACTATTCCCTATTCTGTGACCATAGTATGACATTGCTATGATTAGTATGAAGGAAGGTATCTATTACATACTTTAAAAGAACACGTCAAAATTATTGACATAAAAACCGACTTCAAACTACTGAAATGGGACCAAATAATTGTCGGAATGGGACCAAATTGAAAACTTTCAATTACAACTAATAGTTTAAAAATCAGTTAACCTAGTCCAACGATATGATAATTGAGAATCTCCTTCTTTAAAGGGTTAAATCGAGGACTTATTTTTAAAGTGGCTCGTTTGGTATATGGACGCAGACGTTTGTGGGTTATATTAGGTTTGCCCTGTGGACATGACTATCAAAATATTCAGACATCAAGACATGAAAGCTATTATTTTACATTTAATTAAGTATTCAAAGAATTTACTTCATTTAACTTTCAAATAAAAATATATACAAAATGTTCCTTTATCTAAAGTTTAATATCTAGTAAATCTTTAAATACACGTCAAAGAACTGGCAATGTTCCTAGAAGAGTGGTAATTTTGTCACGTTGTATTGCAGTACTTAATAATAATTGAAAAAGTGATTCTAAAAAGTATAGCTTTCTGGTCCTCAGAAGTGCCGATCAAAATTATTGATTTAAGGATAAATTTTATTTGTAAATATTAAAGTTTTTATTATAATCTTGTGAATTCCACATGAATTGAATTAAGACATACGATTTATAGATACGGAAACATGGCATACCACAAGTTCTTTGGAGGCCTGCCAGGCGGATAGATGGTAGTAATTGAATTTCTTGTAACAAAGATGCATCTACCTTCGAAGCAAATTTGTACGAAACAACTAAACTACAATAATATGACTAAGCAGCCAGCTATATATCATAGAAGTTTTCCTATGCACTGTCACATATTGGAGAAAATAAAAGAAAATGGTACTACACAGTATTATAGTTCAATATACCTACTTTACCACGAAATGTAATTCGTAGGTAGATAGCGCTCACGTCGTCTCAGGTCGTAACATAGAAATATGGATAGCAATTTCGATATCTTCGGTCGTGTACTAAGAAGTAGCCCAGTACGTTAGAGCATTCCACCTGTTAAGAAACTGACGCTGCCTGGTTCCAAATCCAGTCTAAGACTTTCGTTTTTGCGATTTGTATTGTTAAATATTAAAAAGTTTAGTTATATTTGTACAGTAAAAAGTTATACATTTAATAAAGCTAATAAAGTAAAAACTCCGAATAAGTCAGTTAAAAATATCAAGTAAAGTATAAATAAAACTGGAGTTTATTTTTCAGTTTAATACGGAATCAAACGTCCTATTTGCATAAGTAGATAAGATCCCAGCACTGCAAACTCCTAAATTAATTAACTTTGCAGGTAAAAAAGTAAGAATCGTAAGTCGAAAATCCTATCTGGAAAGTTTGCGTTTCGGATAATAACTACGCTTTCTGTTAATTACTAAAGCTTAGAATGGGGAGAGTTAAGTTTTAAATTCAGTTAGAGATCTGTTAGCTTTCGTTTGCTTTTTATACGAGTACATTGCCAAATGGTTAAAGACAAAAAACACTAAACCCTATACTAACCCGTCTGACCTGCGTGGTTTCCCTATGTTGTCCGAGTTCCCCCCTCTTTGGGGAGGCCTATTCCCAGCAGTGGGCGCCAAATGGGCTGAGATCATAATGATGATGAAATGTAAGTGATTATTGAAACACACAGTATAAATATGTTAGTTCAGAAATTGTGTCAATCAATAACAACTGACGTAGAGGCATCGAGTCTTAAGATTTAACGTTAATTAAACTGTCAAGAATATCAAACAACGAAATGTTGACGTTGACAACTAGTACAGCTAATTGCTCCACTTCTGAACGATATATTTAATCGTGCTCATTTCACCGCAAGGGTTCCGTGTTCGAACTAATGAGATGATCCGGGACTATAGTAATAGACGGAAAGTTATTTCATTACTATCATTGAAGATAAACAAAATTTAAAGGTAAAGTGCCTACGGTAAGTAGGTACTATTCGGGGCGGGGCCCCAAGTGATTTAGTCTACGTCCTCGTCGTCCGCCCTGGACCCCAACCTTGCTTCCGGTAACGCAGTGGCAGGTTGGGTGACCGAACTTCGAAATCAATACTTGAGTGCCAACAGACAGCGATTTTGTTTATGATGAATAAACCCGATGAGACCCCCGGTACTGACACTGCCCTTTTCCAGGCAGTGTCAACCGACGACCCCACGCTCGAAATACTGACCTCGATGCCTAATGATATGGAGGCTCGCGTCGCGCTGCCCAGTTGCAGCGCGTCGTCGACGCCTCTAGGAACTGTTGCTGCTGGGACTGACGGTGGGTCAGCTCCCATCAGTGTGAAGGGTAAGGGCCGTTCTACATCGAAGAAGAGGACCCTTGAGAAGGAGGGGCCTTCGCGGTACCGGAGCACCAGTTGCTCCGGGTGGGGGTCCCTCCTTTCCAGCGATTCGGAGGAGGAGGTGCCGGTCAAGACGGTACGTACGCGTCTCGACGCCTATAGAATGCGGCCGCCAACTCCCCCTTCGTCCTCAGTACCGTCCCTGCGCAGTCGCAGAGACATAGGTGTGCCGCCCGCGCGGGAAATTATGATGTTTTTGCCCGCATGAACGCTGCCATGCGGGGCAACAAAAACATGTCTGGAGGAAGAAGGTTGTGGCTTCACTGGTAGATGAAGCCCAATCTTCCCTCGACCAGCTGCTCGCGCGGAGCGTAACAAAGGAGGAGGCGAAGCTCCGGGAGCAGGTGGCGAGCCTAGAGGCGGAGCTCGCTGCCTCCCGGAAGCAGATGGACGATCTGCGGTGGGAGGTCGCTGAGTTGACCAGGGTGGTCAGGGCACCTCCAGGTCCCATTCCGCCTCCTTCTCCAACGGCTGGACCAGCGTCGAAGATGGTGCCTAGGACCGCGCCCACCACAGCGCCCGGCTCGCCGCCACAGCCTGTGCCGACTACGGTGCAGGTCCTGACGGCGATCGAGAGGCGCCTCGCGGTCCTGGAGGACCGGGCGTACCGCCCTCCGCTAGCGCGTCCCGCGTTTTCATACGCAGCAGCTGTTGGCGGTGCTCCCGCTCCCGGTCCTAGCGGCACACCTACACCCGCTGTACGCCGCCCCACTCCGCCCCCATCCGCTTCAGCGAGCCGGATGCCAGCCAAGACCGCGGCCCAAGCGCGGAAGACCAAGGGGCGCGGCAAAAAGAGTGGCACCCCTGCCGCCTCCTCTTCCTCTAACGTCGCTCCCGCTGCTTCTTCACATCCCTCCAGACGGGAGGGAAGGGATGTAGTGGGGGCCAAGAAGAGGAAGACGAAGGCCGCCAAGAAAGCGGCCAAAGCCACCGCGGCGAAGGCGCCGAAGAGGCCCCGCCCTCCTCGCTCCACCGCCGTCGTCCTGACGGTGACGACGGTAGGTGTGGAGAAGGGGATGGGGTACGCCGACGTACTGAGGACCGTGAAGTCCTCAGTCAACTTCTCGGCCCTCGACATACAGGGGGGGCTCCGGTGCAAGACGACACGCACCGGGGCTCGCCTCCTCGAGGTCTCCGGCGCCTCCAGCGGCCCTAAAGCTGACGCCCTAGCGGCTCAGCTTAGGGACGCGCTGGACGCAGAAGCCTTCCGCGTCACTAGACCCACCAAATGCGCCGCATTGCGCATCACGGGTCTGGATGACGCGGCCACGACGGAGGAAGTAATCTCCGCCGTCGTGGAGGCGAGCGGCTGCCCCCGTGACCAGGTGAAGGCTGGAGATATCTCCTTCGGATCCACTGGTCATGGGATGACAGTCGTCCAGTGCCCCGTGGCGGTGGCACTGAAAGTGGCGGACGGATGAAGCCTCCTCGTAGGGGGCTTCCTAAAGGCGCAGGTGCACCTCCTTCGTGCCCGGGAAACCAGGTGTTTACGGTGCATGGTGGTGGGGCACGTCGGAGTGCAGTGCACAGCGGAAGTCACCGTGGGCGATCGGTGCTTCCACTGCAGCCGTCCCGGTCACAAGGCAAGTGCCTGTGACGCCCCGCCTCGCTGCTTCAGATGCGAGGCGGAGGGTAAGTCCCCGCGGATCACCGGGTCAGCAGCACAACCTGCGCCGCCTCGAGGCCAAAACCTCGTCCGTCCGCTGAGAGCGGTGGGGGTGCCGCCCTTGCGCGGCCAGTTGTTTTGCGGCGGGATGCGGTTATGGACGTCAATTAATGTCTGACGCCCGTATCCGTATCCTGCAAGTGAATCTGAACTACTGCCGTGTTGCTCAGGATCTTCTGTACCAGAGCATCCGGCAGTGGTCCATAAACTTGGCCGTGGTCGCTGAGCCGTACTACGTCCACCCGGGAAGCCCGGTGGACGAGGACGGCTCGGCCTGTTTTATCTTTGGGGGGTCCGCCGCAGACAGCTTGCGCCTTGCGATCATTGCAAGGGGCCGCGGGTGTGTTGCGGCGGACTATGATGGGTTGGCAGTCGTGGCCACCTACATCTCGCCGACACTGGACGAGACTCAGTTTGAGCTATGGCTCACTGAGCTCGACGTCGTCTTCGCTGCGTGCCGTCCTTCAACGCCTGGAGTGAGGCGTGGGGCTACCGGGAAACCAGGGACAAGGGGAGGCTTCTTGAGGACTGGACCAGAACACGTGGTCTAGAAGTCCTCAACCGGGGGGGTTCAGGAGAGCCATGTCGCAAATCTGTGATGCGGCGATGCCTAGGGTTACACCCAGACCGGCCAGGAAGCCGGTGTACTGGTGGTCACCGGAGATTGCAGAGCTGCGCGCAGCATGCATCTCCGCCCGCCGCCGGTACACCAGGTTTCGCCGGAGGCGTCGCCGCCCAGACGACGCGGCAGCCCGAGAGGCGGAGCTTTTTCAGGCATACAGGGAGGCTAAAGGTAATCTCCAGGAGTCGATAAAGCGGGCCAAGACGGCGGCCCGCAGGAGCTCCTGGAGACCCTGCAGCAGAACCCATGGGGTTCTAGTCCCGACGCACGCAACCAGATTCACTCACTGACGCGGGGTAAAACCCTACCCCAACGACGCGGGATTCTAGTCCCGATCCAACACCCGCAGAGACCACAGAGGTGGTCAAAGTCCGCCGGGCGCCACTGGACATACCCTCTGCTAGTAACCAGAGACGCCCGGCAACGGACATTAGAGCGGCCGCGGCCCTGGGCCGCAAAATTAAAATAAAAAATAAAAAAATAAAAAGTTGGTACTATTCCATATTCTATGGTTACGGTAGGTAAGTAATTATTTGACATCCCCTTTCGTATTCTGCCTACCTACAGTTTACGTCAGTCTTAATCTAGAAAATTCGAATTAATACTTATCAGTTTACATAATTACAGTGGTTCTTCTCCATTGTTTTGTCTATTGAAGGAGACTGGAGCCCACACTAGGAAGATCTTGATTTCAGGCCACCAGAACAATGTCGCAATAGACCTATTGGATATCAAAAAAAATAATACTGCTGTTATTACTCTGTTATACTGTGGATATCCCGGAAGTTATCTTAAAACTAAATTTTATTTTCAAATTAATTTAATTCAATCAAAATTAATTAAAATGCAGTTTTTCCATTGAAGTTTCTATTCCCTGTCTCCCATTTTCCGACTGTGGGTCTACATAGGATTACTCTAGCACTCCACTGAGTTTGTAATGAAATTGAATTTCTCTTTGTCGCCACCGACGCCGTTTATTCGGCTTTTTGCTTCGGCTTTATCTTTAAAAAGGATATTGCGTGGGAATCAATTCAGGTGGCGGGTTTCTATCCCGCTGCTGAATATTAATTTTTCATAAAATATCAGAGAGTTCAATTGAAGTCAGCGGAAAGTTATTTGTTGGGGCGAATGATATTAGGTCACCAAGATATTTCCGTCTGCAGTGGATTCCAACAAGAAATATTATATGCTGAATATTTTAACAGGCAATTAGCACATGAAGATTTAATATGCGAATTGATTTTGAATTTTAGACTATTTTGTACTTGAATCAAAATACAAAGCTGAGGAAGCCAAAAAAACCTATTTGTTTTTTGGCTTCCTCAGCTTTCAAGATTGTAGAAAAAGAAAATACTAAGTCTCTGCGCCAGTGGGAAAGAGGCGTTATTTTAGGTAAGTTTGTATGTAGTTGCTTTAATTGCAAAAACCATGCTCTCAGAGCAGGTTTCGAACTGTCGGTATATTTTTATTTGTATTTGTTAGTTGATTCCTTATTTAATTGGTTGATCTATAAAACATTACTCTGGATTAAGTAAATAAAGTCTTTTTAATGTAACCTTCACTCATTTCCGAATGTAAGACGGAAAATAACTTTCTGCTATCCTGTTTGGCTATGAAAATAGATTAATTAATCACTCCGTACTCTGAACCGAGTTTCCTTCCTCATAAAACTGTTATATTCTCAAAGATTTGGTGTTAGGGGTGGAAGTTTGACTAGCATTCATAAGTAAAATAATAAAACAGTAGAAGTAATATATCAGCTGGTCTACGCGATATAAGTACCTAATTAAGATAAGAATTACAATATACAAAATATACATAATTATAGGCTAAAAATATTTACATTACAAAATATCGTTTAAAAAATCCTAATTAATTTGACTAGAAAGAATCCTTATTCTTTTTATTCAAATTAATTAGGTACTTTATATCCTAGAGGGAAGGTTGTAGAGAAAATGCCACATGCATCATTATAACACAGTATAAAACAAAGTCCCTTCCGTTCCCTGTTTATGCGTATATCTTTAAAACTACGCCACGGATTTTGATGCGATTTTCACCAATGGATAGAGTGATTCTCGAGGAAGGTTTTGGCGTATATAATTTGTCAGGCGAGTGAAGCCGCGGGCGTCCGCTAGTTGACTATAAAACAATCTCTTATTACAAACCTTAGAAAGTACATACTAATACGTGTATATATTATAACTAGTTGTCCCGGCGAACTTCGTACCGCATTAATTTTTCTAATATTCCGGACTTATTTTTCTTCCATAAGACCCTTCTCCTGATAATAACGAACACAATAAAAAAAGAATCAGCGAAATCGGTCCAGCCGTTCACGCGTGATGCCGTGACCAAGGGAAATAGGGATTCATTTTTAAATATAGAAATTATAACCGTCAATATAATATAGATCTCTTTATCGAATGATTTCGCTTGTTATTTGAGTCACAATAGATACATTTCAATTTAATTTTGGACACTCCCATTCCAATTTACTTTCATTTGAATTTCAAATTTGAAGAAGGGTTTCTTCCTTTGCGCGGAAAATAACGGAATGTTATAACATTTGTCAATTAAAACTTCAATAAAATTTAACTGGTTCTTGCTCTATACAGGATTCTACATTCGTTATTTTAAACTGCTTTGGTTGCGTGGTCGGTAGTGCATCGGCTTTCAACGATACCCCGGGTCGACTCAAATATTTGTGTGATCCACAAATGATTGTTTCGGAGTTTGTATAGTATATTATGTATGTATGTTTATACTGATAGATATGTATGTTTAGCTCGTTGTAGATTCCACAGCACAAGCTTTATATAGCTTAGTTTGGGCTAGATGACGTTGTGTGAGAATGTTAAAAAAAAACAGTTTTGTTACCTGCGTGTCCGACAACAATGAAATATAATTACACAGTTCTAACAAATTAAACAGACTTAGTACCATTTAATTGCTCTTGCATAAATTGTCCCCTGAACAGATAATTTCACAGTACGGTTTATGTGAGACTCGTAAAACTGGTGAGCGTTCAACGGCGATAGCCATTAAGTGCTAAGTTGGACCGCAATATAATCCTGGCCAATGAAGATGTTGATTTACCAGTTTGGTAGTTTAAGAGCTCGCTTTATTCATATGAGGCTACAGGGATTATGAAATTACTTTAACTACTAAATTTTTTAAGGCTTAGTGACTACAAAGCCTTAAAAAATTTAGTAGTTAGCTAAATACTGCAACCTGACTAGGTTTTTCATAAAAATGCTATCACGGTAATGACATTCAGACTGGCGAACAGTAGAGTCTTGGTAACAGTAGAGTCCCGTTTTACACCTTGGGTACCGATCCCCAAAAAGTATATTGTAACTATATAGGTATCGTTTACCTATCCTAATATTATTATCACAGGTTCTGTTTAGTTTACGTATTCGTAGTGCATTTTATGTAAGCAAAACAGCTACTTATCGTTTAAACTGCTTAGTACCAATAAATTTATGACTGAGATTAAAGCAAGTCAACTGAAACAGATATTGAAAAGTTATACTACATTATGACTACAACGTTGCACAGCACTTATGCAAGCAATATTGAAGTTAAAGAGAATAATTGAATTTAACGTCAACAACAAGGCATACTGCAGGTCGCTACTCCCTGGAATAAATACCGACTTTAAACGTCAGGAGCGAAGCGTAGATAATTTAATTTGCTACTGTTAACCTTCTCAAATACGAAAGCAGAAGCAATTTGAGGGTTAATGGATTCCAAAATTCCAAAGGACTGTAAACTTCATAAGTTTAAATTTGAAGTATCTATACTTTTATGGATTGCATATTTATACAATTGTTTGTATTTTAATCATACATACATATCCTCTATATCCCCGAGGGGGTAGGCAGAGATGCATTACACTGCAACATATTTAATGACATGTGAATAGATTGGGTTTTAAGAAATCTTTTCGGTACATACTTGCAAATTAGTACCTTCATCAGCTGCTGCTTGGTTGTAGTGGAAAAGTCGAAAGTCTTGACATGTGGTAAGTTGACCAGAATACTTTTCTCAGCATTAAAAGCAGTCTTTACTGTAACCAACCTCAATAAATAATGCATAACTCGAGGAATATTAAACGCACTTATTTCGATAATTATATTGTTGGTTACTCATAGTGGGGCCTAATCTATTTTGCCATCTACAAAGATTTAAGTTTACCTTCCAAACCAGAACCTCGTTCTATGTTCAGAAGTGTACTACTAACAGGTTTGGATGCCTAACATCTTAATAAGATCGTTATGCACTTGGTAAATAAATAGTGCAGTAGTCACAAAATTTCAACTAATCTACCAACCTACCTAGTAGGGTTATTTCAATATTAGACAAATTTCACAGTGCAACAGCGTTCCTTGACAATATAAGAGACGGGTAAGCAATTGATATTCGGATCTCGTTTGTGAATTTTCATAGCAAATTCTGTTGAATTTACTTGTGATTCACCATGCATGTATCGCATGTAAAACACTTGTCTGAACACAATTTTACAAATCGTAAATACTGACGTTTTTTCGATAGACAAAAGTAATAAGTATGTTTACTGAATACTTAGACTAATGATGAAATGAAATAAACGTTTATTTAATTAGGTTACAAGGTAACAATTTTAAAAGTCAGATTAGCTAAACAATACGTAGAGCCTGAGAGAAAGAACCTGGCAATAAAACACACGGCATCAAGTAACGATCTTACATTAATTTATACATGAATCTTTAATAGACCGTTTTAGAGAAATAGATATTCTCACGTTACCATCTCAATATGCGAATATCTTGCATGTTCGGAAAAATCTTGATAAGTTTGATAATCTTAGCGACGTTCATAAGCATAACACCAAAAATAAACACAAAATAGCTGTCCCTAAACTAAGACTAGCCAAGTCTAGTTATATAGTCTTTTCTAGGTAATTGTAGTGAAACACACGCTAGTTGGTTAAACACATATTGTAGAGCGGGGTAGTGGAGCGGGAAACAAAGAAAGTAGGTACTCGGAGCGTAGTTTAAAGGTAATATAATAATAAAAAAATATAGCCTCTGACATCCGGCTTTCCTACGAGCGCCCTCAAGTAAGTATATAGCACCCAGCAGGGGTGGATGGCCGTATACCGTCCTTGAGTCAGTCCTAAGAGGTCACATGGATACTTAAGCAGTGGTTGAGGTATCCAGCAAACGCTCCTAGTCCCTACTCGTAGCAAGTAATTTTCCAACAATATCAATAATAGGCCGAAGAGGTCATTGACCCTTCGAGAATCTTTATACCGACTTCTAAAATTACGGGTAGCGCCATCTAGTTCCGTCTTCGGTACTAATGTAGTAGAACGTACTAGAATAACGAGTGACGCAATCTGTTGATCTTCGGTGGTAGTCTCGTTACAATATTTTTTTCACATACACCTACATCTATCTATATATATAATACGCCAGTGAAGCCGCTTCTCCTCCTAAACTAAGAGTCGCACAGTCAAGTGTGGCACACCAAGATCGTGGTCTCAAGTGGTGCGATAAGATTAGAAATTTGACAAAAAGCAAAAAAAAAAAAATTATTACTTGCGCAGTTTGCGCTAAGGGTTGCTAGTTAACAATATTATCATACCTATGGTACCGCCAACATATACTACAGTAATAGTGTCGGATTTTACAATAAAATACCTAAATCTAATGAATAAAATGTATTATTCAATTAAAGATTATATTGAGTCATCAATATAATCTTTAATTGAATAATACATTTTATTCATTAAAATATTTTTATTCAAAATAGGAGCAGTTAATACACACTTATTGAATGTCAAGAAATTCGCCCATTCGATTAACCACATATCCGAGAAGAAGGGCAAGAAACTCAGCGTGGTCAACATTTTTTTCAATGTAATTTTACACAATATATTTATAGGTAGCATGTGAAGAACGAGGCATCTCTGTCAAGACTTCTTCTCGAATATGTGCTTAATCGAATGGGCGAATTTCTTGACATTCAATAAGTGTGTATTAACTGCTCCTATTTTGAATAAAAATATTTTAATTTGATTTGATTGACATAGTTGTCAAAGCTTCTTTATTAAATTATATTGATAACATTTAATAGATGAATAATTATAAAGACAATGAAGAGGAGACTATCATTTCTTAGTGCCTGTCCGTCAGCACACCCATAGGTATTTCAAAAACAGCACATGCGACTTAATTTTTTTTTCATTCTCCTGCTTGATTAGAATAGGTCCGAGGGCAACTCTTTGTAACCGGGTGTGAACCGCAACTAACTAAGTAATTCCAGAACCGTTTACCTGCGGAAAGAGGAAGAATATAACTCTACAGTGTTAGGTTTTACTGATTACTATTATTTTAATATATTTAGTACTTAATTTGATTGATGGTGCTTGCAACACCGAATCGAAATATTAGGTGATGGGGGAAAAGATGGTAGGGTAGTGAGATATTAAAACGGACTGTCAATATCTGCGGACTCCGACCAGGGAGATTGATATAAAAGGCAGGGTTGTAGTATGGAGTTCCTGTTCAGTTTAGACTACGAATTTACAAGTGTATTGCTTTATGTTATTCACAAATTATTACCATAAGTATGTTATGGGTATATAAGACTGTTTGGCTACTTGATGTTACCGCGAGGATTACTTCTGTACTACGTAAGTGTATTGTTACTATGTTTAAATGCTTGTAAGATATTATAATATGACCCTACCGAGTTTCTTGCCCTTCTTCTCGGGATATGTGGTAATCGAATGGGCGGATTACGAATAAATGTAAAGTAAAGCCGTACACCGGGAGTTTTATTACAACAGGATGACTATTATTATCTCTAACATTCACATACATAATTAACCTCATTGAAATACAGTAGAGACATGTAATTAAGGTCGTGGCATATCAATGAATTTCCGTCAATGTTGTTACGGTAACAGTGAATTAAATTATTTCATTGAGCCAGAGCAGCCTGAGGGATACAATTCTCAAGACTTAATTGCAGCTCTTAGCTTCACGGTTGCTTGTGAAACGAGATATAGTTTTTCAGTTTGTAATAAGGGTAACCTATTGAAATCTCGAATTTCTGTTACCCGAATCTTAAAACCCCGAAAACGGTTGGTAGAACTTTTAAAAGACAGATGAAATGAATGACAACTTTTTAAAATTCCCTTTTTAATTTCTCAGATGAATCAATTTCCAGATGCACTAAAACCAAATTTTCAAAAAGTTTTTTTTTGTTTCCCATATTCTCATAATCCAGATATAGTTATTCCAGATTCTCAGAATACTTTCTTTTGTTTCCCATCGTACCATTTTCCAAATAAACTAGTGCCAGATTTTCATAATCTTTTTATTTGGTTCCCATACAATCTTGTTCCAGCTAAACTATTGCAATAAATAATATTATTTTTTGTTTCCCATGCTAACAATTTCCAGAATTATTACTAAACTACCCTACACTATTAACAAAATTTATATTATTTTTAGGTCTAAATGATATTATTCATCTATTTAAATCTCTATATAGTTTTCGTCGAACCAGTTTGCTATATCTTTAATATCTCCTGAAAATAAAAATTGCCAGTCAGTAAATTTATTGTTTTATTTGCCTATTACAGATGGGTTTAAGTGTCAAATTCGACTCACTAGGTTAGGTTAGGTTAGAACTGACGCCGGGCGCCACTGGAAATACGTTCTGCTTGTAACCAGAGACGCCCGGCAACGGACGTTAGAGCGGCCGCGGCCTTAGGCCGCGGTATTAAAGAAAAAAAAAAAAAGGTTAGAACTGCGACCACCTACGCCAGAAACGACTTGCATTAATAGAAAAAAGAGATTTGTCCCAGGTGAAAGTGACAACTGTGTAATATGACTTTTCATATAAAAAAAATCTTGATTTTAAAAATCTAGATATTGTTTTTCTGGATATCAATTAAGTGTATTTCAAAAATTTGTATTTTAGAAATTGGGCTTTCGTGCATATGGATTCATCTGGATTTTGTGCATTTAGATTTCGTGTGTCTGGAACTCATTCGTCTGGATTCTAAAACTTCGTACAAATGAATAAATGGGCAAATGAAAAATCTAAAAGGTTTTTTAAACCTTTTGGATTTCCTACGGACGAACTATACCTAAGCCATAACATACTGTCATTAAGAAAACTTTATATTGTCAACTCAGTACTTAAACTACATAAAAAATTACCGTATGTGTATAAAGTTCAAACTGGTAGAAGGATATCTAAAGTAGCCGCTACTCCTTCTTGTAGAACTCTGTTTGCCAGGCGACAATTTACTGCACATTCTGCCTACCTTTATAATAAGTTTCACAGCAAATGTACAATATATAACATGCAATTCCGTACATGTAAACAAACCCTTGTTCAGGAACTTGAGTCGCTTGGGTACAACGAAACTGAGAACTTATTATTTAAATGCGAATGTTAGTTCAAGGTTGTGCAACTCATTCTTGTGGTATTTGGAACTGGTTTTTAGTTTAGTGCTCGTATGTACTTACGAGCATTGCATTGGGAACTAGTTTCAAATAAGAACATAATCTACACAAACTACGAAACACACACACTCACGTAACACACTGTTCCATATAAACTCACCGTCACTTGCACTCATATCTATGGGTGCCTTCTCACATAGGTACACACACAAATACACATATACTCACCCTCACACACATACACACATACACAACACACATACTTACACACATACACAAACACATATATGCAGATGATCACGCCATCGCCAGTACTATTCCTATTTCTTTCACTCATTTTCTACCTCTGTCAATTTAGTTAATTACATAAAATTAGTTTATATAATGTAGTTACCTATAATACTACACCTTCACTATATAGTCCTAAGAAGGAGCGGAACCACCCAACACAAGCATTACCAATGCTTCCTGGGTTGTTCCGGCAACTAATTAATTTTGTAAATGAAAAGTTAAAGAAATAAACTATTTATTATTATTATTCTCTTTATTAACACTTAACACATATTTATTACATTTTTAAATAGATTTATAAAAAATACATTTAAAAATATAAAAAACAGTAACCCACCGGCATCGGGTACAGGGACCAAGCTACCGGTGGTTAGGGCTCCAGAGACAGGAACTTCCGCACAATACGAGCCGTATTCAACAGAACCGCCTTCTGCATCAAGCCCTTGACCCAGCTGCCTAACGCGAGCCTCTGTAGGTGGAGGTCGAGGCTCTTGGCTATTAGACCATGCGCAGATACGACTATCGGAACAATAATCGCCGAATCAACATCCCACATGTCAACAATCTCGTGAGCTAGGTCTAAATATTTCATTTGCTTATCTTTTTCTGCTTTCACGAGATTCTCGTCATGTGGCACTGTGATATCGACAATTACTGCAAGGCGCTTTAATCGATCCATTATCACTATATCAGGTCTGTTAGCTATAACAGTCCTATCAGTGATGATAGATCGATCCCAATACAATGTGACATGACCGTTCTCAAGAACTGGGTCGGGCACATACTTGTAATAAGGTACCTCCACGTCGACAAGGTTATACTTTAAAGCAAGTTGCTGGTGGATAATCCTGGCTACTTGGTTGTGTCTGTGCAAATACTCACCGTTCGCAAGACGGGAACAACCAGAGATAATATGTCTTAAAGATTCTCCGGGACGATGACATGCCCGACAAATGTCTAGCGTCCCATCTTTGACAATAAATCTCCGATAGTTATTCGTCATCACGACTTCGTCAGTGATTGCACAGATAAAACCCTCAGTTTCTCCGAAGAGATCACCAAATCGTAACCAGGATACCGATGCTATTGAATCAACATCGGGTCCATTTAGAGCCCGATAAAATCGACCATGCAGTTCCTTGCTCTTCCATATTTCCTTCCGATCAGATACACTTAATATTACAGGTTTGCGCCAGTTCTCTTTCGCAAGGGACAGCGGGGTCAGTCCGTTGTCCATTGCCACAACATCTCGATGCACATCCACGTCCACCTGTAGGAAATACTCTCTAAGGTTGCATATCTCACGGTTATGGAGAGTCTTGGCATTTAAAAATCCTCGACCCCCACATTTCCGTGGTATATACAACCTCATTACTGACGAACGTGGGTGGTGTATTCGATATGAAGTCAATAGACAACGCACCTTCCTATCCAGAGCTTCTAACTCCGTCTGAGTCCATCTAAGTATGCCAAAAGAGTAAACTAAGACTGGCATGGCCCAGCCGTTGACAGCACGCACCTTGTTACCGCCTGATAAAAGACTTTTCAGTATTTTTTTTAGGCGGCCAAAGAAACGATCCTGCAACTTCTGTTTCATGTCAGTCTCAGCAATACACAGAGCTTGAGACATACCTAGATATTTGTAGGTTTCGGTTGCGGAGAGTGACCCAAATCGTGTGAAATCTGAAAGATTGACTCCTTCAGATTCCACAATCCCGCCCATTTTTACATGCATGACCGCACACTTATCTACCCCAAACTCCATACTGATGGCCTTACTAAAAGTTTCAGTAACTTTTAGCAAAGCCATCAAATCGGGGCCATTAGGGGCAAATAACTTTAGGTCATCCATGTAAAAAAGGTGGGACAAAATTTGACCCCCTCTGCGCATCCGATAGCCTAACCCTGAACCCTCTAGTAACGTACTGAGAGGATTCAGTGCTAGACAAAACCACAACGGACTCAGACTATCACCCTGGAATATACCTCTCTCAATCCCTATTGGTACACCACCTCCTAGAACCTGACGACACCCTGGATAAACAAGAACCGTACTCCATTGTCTCATACATGACCCCAAAAAGGTGCATAGAGTTGCATCAACTTTATACAGCTCTAGCACCCTCCGAAGCCATGTATGAGGCACAGAATCGTACGCTTTCTTATAGTCAATCCAGCATGTCGCAAGGTTCTTTCGGTTGCGGCGTACCTGCTGGCAAACAGCCATGTCAATAATAAGGAGCTCTTTCGTACCACGTGCCCCACTTTTACATCCATTCTGAGAGATTGACAAGATGTTATTGTTTTGTACATGTGAATATATTTTTACTCTCAGGATGGATGTAAATAGTTTGTATATGGTAGGTAGACAAGTTATAGGTCTATAATTTTTGGGGTCTGTGGTACTACCAGACTTGTATAGGAGGTGGGTTACTCCGGTAGTCATCAAAGCTGGAAGCGACGCTGACTCAAGGGATGACTGGAAGCAAGATGCCAAGCAAGCGTGTGAGCTACGGAACCATTTTAACCAAAAGTTGTGCAGTCCGTCCGGTCCAGCAGATTTCCAATTTGGCAACGAACGAACTGCACAACCAATATCTTCTTCAGATATGGTTATAGGTTCCATAGCTGGAATTGGTTCACACGCCCGCTCAACATCCCTAATCCACGCATCCTGTGTATGACTGACGGGCGTCGACCAGATGCTTTTCCAGAAGTTAACTGTAGAAACAGCATCAGGTAGACTCCCATCAGTCACATCCGAGTTAGGTCGCTCCCACCCTCTATATACCCACCTCTCATTTTTTTGGAACAAGCGATTCTGAGTGTATCTGTCCACTCTTTTTTTGTACCGCCTTATGCGGTTCGCCCACGCATAAACTTTCTGCTTCAGGTAATCGATGCGCTCTGTGACCCGAACAGAGTATTCACAGGGCCTAATATAAGTTCCCACGAATGCACGGGTCACAAAGCGCATGACTCTCGGGCGTGTATTGCCCGTCCTGAAGCAGTGTAGCTTGCCAATGAGCACCCTAGCCTCGTTGATGCGCCGTTCAATTCTGCACTGCCAAGCTGGTACAGCAGGCTTTGGTTGAATAGCTGTTTCTTGTTTAAAAAATTTAACACCAGCTATTCGACATACTGCAACAGCTGCACAGTACAGAATGGAATGGGCATCAGTAATGTTTCTGCAGTTGTTAAAAAACGATGTTAACATCGAGTCTAGGGCACACACTAGCGCCACATTTTTTATATGTGTGGGCAAACGCGGAAACCGCGGTCTACACTCAATAGGGACAGATTGAAACTCACCAATCGCTCGCTCCAAAGCGCTCCTTAATTCCTCATTGTATTGAGTACTTACAGGTATAGCAGCATCACTCACTTCTTCACCAACATGTGAGATGATGTTTTCTTGCGTTATTTCATTACGGTTACTTTGTAATGGCACAGGTAATGATTGCAATGAAGAAGGCGTGATACCACTACACACTTCTAAGCGTAGCCTCTCAAGTGTAGCGTCATCCAACAGGTGACAGCGTTGTATGGCGCGCACCTGATCCGATAAGCGTTGTGCCGATACGTTGACATCTGGTTCAAGTACCTGAAACAGAGGTAGCATGCGAACACGGTACGCAGTGAGGTTAGTTCCCCCCTCTGTAGCCACAAAATATGCCCGCATCACGTTTTCATTCATACCGAAGTTCCATCGAATGCGGTGCACATTACCACCGGTAGCGGGGTCCGTAATCGAAGCCGGAGGGCCTCGGGGTCCCAAGCCAGTCGGTGGCCGGCCTCTCCCCTGCCGACGTACAGGTAGAGGCGACGTCGGCGGAGAGAAAAACTCGTCGCTGCTTGAGCTCGACGCCTCACCAGTAGTCAGTAATAGATATATATTTGTACTTTTATTATGTTTTGAATGATATTTTTGTATTATTGTAGATTAAAGGTAAAATATTTTAATAAATGCTCCTCAAGAAAAAAATGTGACTGTTTTGTAGCAGTGTTGCCAGGTTATTATTATTATTATTATTAAATGAAATTCGGAGTTGCGATTATATGGCAAACAAAACTTCGAAATTTTTAAAAACGGGATTTAAAAAAAATATCCAAACGATTTCGGGATTATGATATTCTAAATATTAAAATTCGGGATTAAGATAGGTAACCTGTAATAAGATTTAATCAGCATAAAAGTATTATGAACTGAAAAACCGGTCAGTTGCGAATCGAACTCGCGCACAAAGTTTTCTGTATCTATGCAAAATTATAATTATAACTTTCTTTTTAATATCGAGGAAACAACAGTAAAATTACGTTTCGATGATAATACTCGTAGTTAGGTCGTTCCTCTGCTGTATGTCGGGTCGGGCTGTGTTCCCATACGTAATTTTCGTTTCGGTGAAGTGCCACAATCAAAAATTTTAATAGTAGGTATATACACGGAAAATCAACTCCTAGTATTTCAGTCGGTACCTCCTAGTATTTGAAACTAACAGCCTATTATGAAGAGAAACAGAAAAGAATCGTGAAGAATATGATTGTGTGCTTAATTTTTAAGCAAATGGAAGTTTTCTAAGTTTTTTAATACTATTATTTTTGAGGGGTTCCGTTCCCCTCCTAGAAAGGCGATCAACAGCCGGTGGTTCAAGTCTTTTCCATCTCTCATGCTCTAAAAGTGGGTCATTGCTTACCTGATATGCGGGTTGAAAGTGACACCTTTCGGCCCTAGGACGGGAATGTAAAAAAAAATCAGCACATCTTGAAGCGATTGCAAAAAAGTATACAGCCACAGTGCGATTAAGTCAACACAACATTCTGGTTGTTTAAATGGTCATAAACAAAAAAGAATTGAGTTACAATAAAATAAAACGTAAATAGCACGAAGAATAAATATATGGACAGTTATACCTTAAAATACTGAGTATTTTAAGATATTGAGTTTTGTAACGTATAAAAATTATTAATATTTATGACATTTGAGACTCCGACTAACCCACATGCGCCGTAACGCGTCAAATCATAAAACAAATAATCTATGGGACGTTTCCAAACATATAATTATATGCGTTAAAAACTAGTTGAAATTAAAAAAATGAAGACTATTTTGTATGGAAAAATATAACTAATGACAAGGCCGTATGATCAAAAAACTTGAGCCTGCCCTAAAACAGTGGGAATGAAAAACAAAAATTTAAAAAAATATGCTTGTAGTCAATATCTATTGTTTAAATTTTTATCTGACTATTTATTTGCTTTCCTCGTATTTGAAATGAAAAGTAGTGTGTTACTCGTGTGAAACCACCCATTTCTGCCTCGAAATATTAAAATATCTCGTCAGAAATGTGATGCTTTCATCCTTTGGTCAATAATCTAATATTATCGCAATAGGCCTTTGAGTAGTGAATAAATCAGCCAAGCCACACATTTGCCTAAATCGTAGAGTTTGTTAAGAACTTACAACTAGGACTCACACAGCTGGTACAGAATGCTATAAACTAATATGAGGGAAAGTGTTAGGTTAGGACGTGTAGAGTAGGAGCTTGGCTCTCCATTAGATCTGTAAACGTTCTTGTTTGTCCTTACTTGACATGAAATGTTTTTGTAGGGGTCAAAGCTATAATTTGGGAGTTACAAATCTGACTCCCCACATTTCTCCCGTTATTTGCGAGCTTATTAAACTTATTTAAGTCGAGACTGATTGACTAAGTGGGGTTATTTGTGTAACCCATTTGTAGTAAGGAATATTCTATAGAACACGATAATGTTAAAGTGGTTTCTTTATCTAGTCTAACGTTGTCAAGATACAATAAGTAATGTAAGTATTGTAAATAGTAACATTAGTCCTAAAAGGACGGCAAATAGTAAACAAAATACAAGCACATTGTTCAAATATTCGATAGGTTTTCAATATTAGAAGATAACATCTGTACGTAAAGTTGTTGTATTTGATGTATGAGTATTTATAAAGTAATACGATAAAAAATTAAAGGTATGTGCCGTAGTTGTATATAATTAATTAATTTATAAAACACATTAATAGGTACATGAGAAAAGAAACAATAAACTTAAACATAATATAAAACTCAACTTCCTATCTAAAAACTAAATTTATAATAAATTACCAAAACTGGGTCTCCTAGTCAGAGTGGCCTTAATACAGGCAGCATTCCCTGGCCTCACGTATCGTGCGACACAGATCATCATCGGGCACGGAAACTTCGGTGAGTATCTGTTTCGCATGCATCGTGCGGTCGCACCCGCGCGCGTGTCAACACTTCGAGGCTTCCGGCGAAGACACAGCATTCCACACGTTGCCGTTGGTGGAATGCTCAGCGTGGGTGAGTCAGCGCCGGGACCTTGTTTGTGGGCTTGGGCGTAGGTACCCTCTCACTGGAGATCATGCTACGAGCCATGGTCTCTAGCGGGAGCCAGTGGAACGTGGCCGTGTCCTTCTGCGAGCAGGTTATGCTCGTGAAGGAGGCGGCCGGTAGGGTGAGGGAGCGTACCCTCCCTGCTGAGTTCTGAAATGTGCGGCGAGGGCGCCGCAGACGTGACTACGTCCAGGACTATCGACCTCCATGATCGGGGCCTGAGGACGGTGGATTAGCAACCCACCGTCCTTACAGAAGCAGGCTAGAAGGGCTGCGGGCTCTGGGGCTTCACCCACACACGCCTTCACTCACCGACGCGGGATAAAACCAGACCCCAAAGATAAACACACGAGTAACACCGCCGGGCACCACTGGGAATTCCTTCAGTGTCCACTGGAGGCGCCCGACAATGGACGTAGGTTCGGCCGCGGTCCAAGGCTGCGGATTAGAAAAAAAAAGGCAGCATTCCCGCGATTGCCAAGGAGAGTCTTTGCGCGAGAAAGCTGTCTGCGCGGGGATCACCAGTTTCTTGTTGTATTAGTTTTATGCGTATTTATAAAGTACCTAATACGATAAAAAATTTAATAACTTAACCAAAGGGTAGTTCATTATCATAACTAATCATATGTCAACAACCCGATTATTGTCGATACCGAATACTTTATACAATAGAAGTTCAATAACTACTCCGTAACCGAAACCTACAACAGGCATAGACCAATGTTACAAACTCTGCATCATAATCTAAAAATAAAATTAAATATTTTATAATGCACTTAAAATTCATGATGGTATCTTACTGTTTCGGCTATTCCATAACATCAGTAACTATCATAAAATTGCAGATTTTGGAGAATATAATTTCTGCTGAATAGATAAGTTTACAAGTCGAATGTATCTGTGTATAATTTAATAAATCGCAGAGACAAAAGTCTCGTATTCACTGAACTTTACCATTAGTTTCATACTTTACAACAGAAATACTTGGCACATTGTAGTTTTCTTAACAACCCTGTATTGTAAACCAAGACACTGAGTGCATACTATAACACAAACATGTCCTTTTACAAGTACATGCACTTAAGCATGCACTTTTATTGCCTGACATATACTTAAGTATACAATCTACATCATGTTTGAGGTATTTCCCCATTTGAAAGTAAAATCCTGGCTGTTGGTAATTAGGTTTTGGTTATTTTCTACTGTATATAGTGCCCGCTAAAGGCTACTAGGCTTGCCACCTGTTACGTGGCACCAACTAAACTAGTAAAATAAAATAAGCGGCCAAGTGCGTATCGGACTCACGCACATAGGGTTCCGTACCAAATCACCAAAAAAAACACGTTTAACATTTATTATTTTCATTTTTTTTAGTATTTGTTGTTATAGAAGCAACAGAAATACATCATCTGTGAAAATTTCAACTTTCTAACTATCACGGTTCATGAGATATACAGCTCAAGACAGACGGACGGAGGGACGGACAGCGAAGTCTCAGTGATAGGGTTCCTGTTTTACCCTTTAGGTAGAGAACCCTAAAAAAAGTAAAACGTAGAAAATGAAACGTGAAAGTTTAAAAGTTTATACTTAACATACAATAACAGTTTATCAAGCTAATAAAGAAGCTATAAGAGAAGCCATCAAGGGATACTTTATCTCCTTCATTTTGTAATTTCCTCTATAAAGCACCCATTTCAACTAGTGTAAGTAGGTACCCACAAAAATAGGACGTTTATGAATGACGTCAAACGTCAGAATGAAGCTAGTAAGTACGTTCATTGTATTTCTAAAGAAAACTCAAAGTGAGGACGAAGAGTGTTACATAAGAGTATGAAAACATAGAGTAACAAAACACTCAGCAAAATTACATAGCAGTAGTTGTTCGGCAATAAATAATATAACGTCATTGCCATTTGAGCACGAGCAATACAAAGGCAAAATCACGTACCAAACACTTGTATAAGAAGAAAAGAGAGAAATAAAAGTACGACTTCGAAATCTATCGTTGAAAGAAATTTTCTTTTTACGAGTAAAAACCTCAAAGGCAAAGAGCTTAAGCGGAAATGGTAGTGAACTTTTCAAATTGAATGTTTAAACTAAACCACCATGGAAGTAATGAGACCCAGCTGCACAGTTTTATATGCTTTTGTTATTGGTTGAGCGGAGCGAATCGAAGCTCTATCTTAGACGACAAGTGTAAATCGTTTGTGTGCCAACTCCTCCGAAACTGCTCGACCGATTTTGACTAAAATTCGGATGCTGGTCGACATCATACCCGGGAGTGCATATCTCTGAAATCATGAAAATAGAGCATAAAAACAAAATTAAGAATATTTGCTGCGCTCAACATTTGCAATTAGCATGCGTTGCATACCTAGTTAATCATTGTCTTGAAGTCATCCAACTAATATTACAATCCATTCAAACTTTCGTATTTATAGGTACGCTGTATTCATGTATGTTTGGTTGTTTGTTACTCTTTCAGTCTCTTTCTGTCACCTTGTAGGTGACTTTCGCACATAATAAGAAGCGAGTCTTTTGTTGTTACCTATATTAGGTAGTATATTTAACAGAGCTTCATCCATTTGGAAGTGCACTGTATGCAGGTCGTGTCGTGACACTTCGCGGTTCTTGGTATAGATCTTAACTCGCAGAAGATTAGACAGATTAGATTTGAGTGGACCATTCCTACGTCATAGCCATTACTTTGTGCTATATAGCAAATGATGGACAATTCCTCACCAAATGCCTGTGGGCTCAACGGTACCGCCAGTAACCTGCTCAGTAAGCTGTGGAAAGCTGCCATTTTATGTTGCCATGGGTGATTGGATGAGTAAGGAATAACTGTGTCTGTAACTGTTGGTTTCCTATAGATACGGAACTCGTGAATACCGTTCCTTCTAGTAATTGAAAGGTCCAAGAAATTGAGAGTGGAATCTGTCTCCAACTCTAGTGAAAAATCAATTCTAGGGTGTACTGAGTTCAACTTGGAGACAAGGACACCGAGCTGACGTTTTGTTCCTGTCCAACATACAATAATATCATCTACATATCTAAAATAGTACAAGACATGAACGTTCCCAACTATGTGGTTATAATATAATATAATGCCTCGTTTAGAGGCGAAACAATTGTCAACGTTTTGTTGTCCTTTTGATTCTGCGAAAAATTAATGCTATTATATAAATTTAAAAGGTTTTTTCTTAAAAACATTTTACTTACCATTGTTTTGTCATGGATTTTCGCCAAGTAACGCCTGTTTCTATCCAATATTTAAACACATATTTTCATTTAAGAAGAAAAATGTTTTCAATTTCAGTTATATTTAAGCGATTTTGAAACGGTTCCTTAACATTATCATTCACATCGACAGTAACTTCGACTAGAACGTCGAGTTATAAATGTTACCCCTTTATTCTAATACAACACACTTTCCTCAAGTCGATAAGTCGCTACAAGTTTTCGTCGACAAGTGTTAAGACGTAAACTTGTTGAGTGTTCGGTTGTGATAAACGATTGACGAATAAATTTATTACGAGCATTATTTATAGAAAATAGACATCTTATAAAAGGTGCAAAGGCGTGTAAGGTGTAAAGGGGTCCCACCAGAGGGGTTCAACCACAACTGAAAGTTGTGCACCAGCAGTTCAACGGACGAGGCTCTGATAAAATTCTGATAAGTCTCGCCCCCTATTACATGGAATCAACAAAGTCAACTAGCGATAAGTGGTGAACAATAATGTCTCTGCCTACCCTTTCGGACACACAGGCGCGATTATGTATTTGTATGTTGACTTGTACTGTAGATTTAGGTTTACTGGAGTATTCCAGCAACACACGGATTGCATGCATCAGTAATTCTCATTTGTATTTATGCAACTGGGTGATAATCCCAACATTTCTTCTTCAAATAATCTAAGTAATAAACTTGTAAGTAGTAATAAATTATAAGTAAGTAAACAACTAAAGTCACTTACATAATACCACTAGTAGAACCTAAGTAACCTACTTAGTATTTGAACATGCACTTACTTTTGATAATGTCATAAAGCGAGCGAATCCGCCCAGGTTGATCAAAAAGCCAATAAAAATGTGGCTTTAGTTTGCATAATGCTTTTACTTAGGTAGGTACTTCTGAATCTTCATCATTTCTGTCATCATTCACCGAGCCTTTTCCCAAATCAGTTGGAATCGGCTTTCCAGCCTAACTGCGATTGGGCTGAGCTTCGATGTTTTCCGTGAAGCGACTGCCATCTGACCTCCACAACCCATGGGCGATATCGAAGTTCTGTAGTTGACTGTTCGGATTTTTGATTAAGGGCTCCAACTACCCCTAACGACTGCCATAGATGTTCGCATGACAACTGGGACCGACGACGGCTTAACGTGCTCTCCGAGGCACGGAGGGGTTTCAGTGTCTTAAGAAATGGTCACCCATCCTAAGACCGGCCTGACTAGATATTGCTTAACCTTTGCAATGTGTTAACATTGTCAGTTACCACTAGACCACGAGCTCTTCATCATTTCTGTCTCCAAGATTTTATATACAACTTAATATTATCCTTACTGGAGCTATAAGACTTGTGTAACTGTTACACACACGATTCCTTACTTTGTATAAATTCACTGGTAAAGGAAATTGCCCATTTGGCGCTTATAATGAAAGGACCTTTTATGAAAGGTAAGTTAGAGCATATATTTTTTTATTCGGTATACGGCGAATTTAAAGGGTTGAAATTTTACTTGAAAGAGAGTCATATATGCTCACGTTTCAGTAAACTTGTATCTCGTTATAATATGTATAAAATTTTTACGAATTTCACAAATAACTGTAAATAGGTAAGCAGTTCACACTTAAATTTTGTCAGTAAGTCACTACGTAATAATTGCCATAAGTACAATACCTAATTGCTCCGCTAGGGGAGGGAACAATAAAGTATCAAACCTTAGGCATTTCTATTTTATACCTAAAGGAGGAAGTAATAAGATATCGTCGACTTTTGCCCGCGTATTTTTGTCTATCAAAACAGATATCTTTATAAATTACGGTTACTTTAGTCCTTCGTGTACGTTATCCGATAGATACATATACCTATTTAATTATAGATGGTAACACTCCCGCGAACAAAACTCCTTCGTTATCAAGATTAACGTTATAAATGAGAAAAAGTTATTGAGTGATCACATCACACTAGTCATTCATTTTCAAACAGCCATTGTCCATAATCTATTCGTTACATGCGATAGAAAAGAGCAGTAATCGTAAATAGAAGGAAAATCAATCAAATGGAACGAGATCGGAACTCACAGTCAAAACCAAAAGCTATTGTTTCTTATATCGGACAGAAAGCCTGCGCATTCATTTGTTTAGAGTAGGCCATTGTTTCATTCCCTTTAACACCAGCCAGCACTACTGTGCTAAAACATCAAAGTTTTTAATGTATGGGCTTTCAGTAGTAAAGTGCATGAAGTGCATGTGTACTATTAAAACCGACGGGGACCAAAACTAAACAATCCGTACAAAAAACGGATGTTACGAAATGTAGCTCTGCCACCTGCGTCCACAAAATACCACGTTTTAGAGGGGTGGCGCATTGTCTTACATAACTTTTCAACTCCTATCATCGGAGGTCCGAAAATGTTTCTCATACCATTTAAAATTATAATGATCGTTATTCATCAAAAAATTAAAACTAAATATTAAAAAACATATTTAATCATTTAAATTTATAATATCACAAACTATACACTTAGTTTTTACTAATATTTGTTTTAATATATTTGTTTATACTAATGAGCGAAACTCATAATCATACGAATAAATAACTATAATATTCATAAATGTGTTTTATTCTAATATTTGTTTTTATAAATTTCTTAATCATAACTTTTTTCATCCATATTATAATGTCTATATTCCAGTGAAAATCAAATTGCTACCAGAAACGAGATGCTACCAGACAAGTAGGTTAGGTTAGGTTAGAACTGTGACGAGGACCGAGATGGCATACTAAGACGGCGACTCATGTCGTGCGGTGTTCCTCAGGGTTCGGTTCTAGGGCCACTCCTGTGGAACATCGGCTACGACTGGATCCTACGTGTCCCTTTACCGCCCGGACTGGATGTTATCTGCTATGCGGATGACACCCTAGTCGCGGCCTCAGGGGGGGACTTCGAAGAGGCGGTGCACTTAGCAGCCGTGGGCGTCTCCCAGGTTTTTGAACGCATAGAAGCGCTAGGGTTGCGGGTGGCTCTCGAGAAGACGGAGGCTCTTTTATTTCACGGGCCTCGTCGCGGTCCACCCAGAGGCGCAAGTCTAGAGGTACGCTCGGTCCTCGCACCGATCCGGCCCCAGATGAAATATCTGGGGCTCTTGTTAGATGGGAGGTGGCGCTTCGACGAGCACTTCATCCAGCTTGCACCAAGGGTCGTCAGCGCTGCGTCTGCCCTGGGATGCTACATGCCAAACCTGGGGGGACCCAGCGTTGCTTGCCGTCAGCTGTACGCGGGGATTATCCGAACAATGGCCCTATACGGTGCACCGGTGTGGGCAGCGACCTGGAATGCCCAAAATAGGGCTCGTCTTTGGCGCCCTCAGAGGGTTATGGCGGTCAAGGTCATACGTGGGTATCGCACCGTGTCGACGGAGGTCGCGTTTGCATTGGCCGGAACCTCCCCGTGGGATTTGGAGGCTGAAGTACTCGCCGAAGTGTACTGGCGAACCACAGAGCACCAGTCGACAAGCGGCTGTCGGGCACCGTCAGCGGTCATCCGCGGGTGGCGTGAAGCAGCTCGCCTGGAAATTTTAGAGAAGTGGTCGTCCCGGTTGGAGGCTCCACGTGCAGGCATTGCCACCGTGGAGGCGCTCCAACCAGTCCTTGTTGAGTGGATGGAGCGGCAGCACGGAACCCTTACCCTCCGGCTGACACAGGTGCTTACCGGGCATGGTTGCTTCGGTAAGTACCTGTGCCAGATCCCAAGGAAGGAGGTGAGTTTCACCTGCCACCACTGCGACTGCGTCGAGGACACGGCGCAGCACACGCTAGCGGTCTGTTCAGCTTGGGACACGCAGCGCCTTGCCCTAGTCGCGGTCATTGGATCGGATCTCTCACTGGCAGCTATCATCCGTTCTATGGTTGCCCGTGAGAGAAATTTTACCGCAGTTGCATCCTTCTGCGAGGACGTCGTCTCGCAGAAGCAGAGTGCGGAGCGGGTCAGGGAGAGCAATGCTCTTGCTCGCAATGACCCGCTTCGCACCCGACGCCCAGGACGGAATAGGCGCGCGTGCGCGCGCCTCATGCCGCCCTGACCGTGGTAGCGGGTGTGAGAGTCGGGATCTGCTCTCCACCCGCATTACGCCACCCACGAAGGGGTGACGTCCATGTGTGTCTGGTCGTCACCGGTAGAGAGTTTTCGAGAGGGAGACGATACAGAGAGGGTGCCCCGTCACCCCTGGGGCAGGCGCAGGGGGACCGCTGAAGAAATAGCAACATTGTTCCTGAACAGGCGCAGACCGCAGGGGTTATAGTGTGTGCAAACCATACATAACCGCGCGGTGGCCTCGCACCGTGCGGTATTCGTTAGGAATCTCCCCTGCGTTAACAACATACATATATACATACATAACATCACGCCTCTCCCCCAGTGGGGTAGGCAGAGACCACGGATTTCCACCTGCTACGATCCTGGCATACTTCTTTCGCTTCCTCAACTTTCATTAATGTCTTCATGCATGCTCGCCGGTTACTGGTACTTTTAACCTGGCCTTTATTTAGGACATCTGCGATTTGGTCGCAGTATGTTCGCCTTGGTCGACCCTTAATAGCTTGTCCATTCACACTCGCTTCATGTATCTGTTTTGTCAATCTACTGTCATCCATCCTCTCTACATGTCCGAACCATCTCAGCATCCCTTTTTCCACCTTGGTTACTACATCTTCTGACATACCACAACGTTCTCTTATCACACTGTTTCTCATTTTGTCCATCAGAGTCACACCAGCTATACTTCTCAAACTTCTCATTTCGACCGCATTTATTCTACTCTGATGCTTCTCCTGCCACACCCAACATTCACTGCCATACATTAGTGTAGGGATAAGCACTCCTCGATGCACAGCCATCCTTGCCTTATGAGACACGTTCTGGCTGTTCATAAAGCTATATAGTGCCCCATTCACCTGATTACCTGCCACAACTCTTCGCTCAATATCACTGTCATGCCTTCCATCTCTTGAAAACATGCCATTCAGGCATGTTTTCAAGAGGCTGGCTGTTCATAAAGCTATATAGTGCCCCATTCACCTGATTACCTGCCACAACTCTTCGCTCAATATCACTGTCATGCCTTCCATCTCTTGAAAACATGCCTGAATGCATGCCTGATAGACTTCGAATGTGTTAACCCAAGACTCCTTTGGTTGAGGTTAAAGGTGGGACTCACTCGCATTTTTATATTGGGAGTATACGCTCCCCAAAATGCGCAGTGGGGCCGGTCCAGTCAAGGCCAGAGGGAGAGGCAGGAGTTTTGGGATAATATGAAAGATGTCTTGAGTAGTTGCAAGCCCAATGAAAGAATTATAAAGTTAGGAGATTTTAATGGATGGGTGGGAATTCAGCGTGATGGGTATGAAAGGGTATTGGAAAAGTTTGGTTTTAATAGAGTAAATGAGAATGGGGAAAGTTTGCTGGAAGTATGTTTGGAGAGGAACCTAATGGTCACAAATACATTGTTTGACCATAAGGATATCCATATGTATACGAGACAAGAAGGAAGTCAGAGAAGTATGATAGATTTTGTTATCGTTGATGAAAGACTGAGATTGAAAGTACTAGATACTCGGGCGTATCGTGGAACAGATGTCGACACAGACCACTACCTGGTTATGACCCGATTTAGAGGCCTCTTCAATAGGTGGCGGCATCGTGTCCGAGAGCCGGTGACTGATCTTGAGCGTATAAAAGTAGAAAATTTGCAAGATATGAGAAAGAGAGAGGATTTTGTTAGTAGACTGAGAGAGAAGTTTGTTAGTATAGATGATATAAATGAAGTTGAAAGGGTATGGAAACCATTTAAGGAAGGATTAGTGAAAGCAGCTGTAGAAGTGTGTGGAATGAGTAAAAGGACAAAAGGACGCAAGGCCAAAAGAATGAGCGGAGAAGCCCGATCGGTGATATTTGAAAAAAAGAAAGCATGGCAGGATTGGTTGGCAACAAAAGCCAATCAGCGAATGAATCAGGCAACGAATGAGGAAAACAATGGTAAGTAAAAATTTTTTTAAGAAAAAACTTTTTAGCATTAATTAATAGCATTAATTTTTCGCAGAATCAAAAGGACAACAAAACGTCGACAATTGTTTCGCCTCTAAACGAGGCATTATCAAGACTGTCTCAGAGAGAACAGCTTTTTCTTAAAAAAATTTTTACTTACCATTGTTTTGTCATGGATTTTCGCCAAGTAACGCCTGTTTCTATCCAACGAATGAGGATGTAAATACAGCTAAGAATGAATACGAGAGGTGTAAAAGGGTGACAAAAGAAGTTATTAAAAGAGAGAAAGAGAAAGAGCGAGATGAATTTGACAGGAGGTTATCTGACGATTTTCAACAAAATATAAAACTCTTCTGGAAGTCTGTACGAACTGCCAGAGGTACTAATACGTCTTCGCAACTGGACAAAGTCAGAAACCAGGATGGAAGTTCTTTGGATGGGGAGGGAAGTGTGTTAAAGAGGTGGAAAGAATATTTTGAAAGTTTATTTGAAAAAGAGAATTCGCAAGTGATAAACCCTATTGAGGGTATGGATGACAGTGAAGATGACAATGAAATCAGCATGACAGAAATTATGAACGCATTGAAAAGTATGAAAGTAGGAAAAGCAGCTGGGTGTGATAGGATTTCGGCCGAGATGCTAAAAGCGGGACAAGGCGTAGTAGTAAATCAGCTGTATTACCTTTTTAACCTTTGCTGGAGGAACGGCACTGTACCAAGAGATTGGTGCAAAGCCGTCATTGTGCCATTGTACAAAGGGAAAGGGTCACAGCGGGATTGCAAAAACTACCGCGGAATTAGCTTGCTCAGCATCGTCGGCAAATTGTATGCAAGGGTGTTGGTTACAAGGGTGACGAATGAAACTGAGGAAAAGATGTGGGATGTTCAGGCAGGATTCAGGAAAGGAAGAGGATGCATGGATCAGGTCTTCTCTTTACGCTGCATCACGGAGAAGTTATTGGCGAAAAGCCAAAAAGTCTACTGTGCTTTTGTAGACCTAGAGAAGGCCTATGATAGAGTGGCGAGGAGTGAACTGTGGCTAACATTGGCATTGTATGGAGTGAGCAGCAAGCTGATACGGGCGCTGAAATCACTCTATGAGAATTCCAGTGCTTGTGTCCGAATTAACGGCGCTTACACAGAATGGTTTAACATTGAAAAAGGTGTTAGACAGGGTTGTGTGGCGTCTCCTGTGCTGTTCAATCTATTCATTAACAACTGTTTGAAAAAGTTGAAAGAAAGTGTGTATGGGTTGAGAATGAATGAACTGACCGTCAAATGCCTTCTATATGCTGATGACCAGGTAATACTTGCATCATCGGCGGTGGAGTTGCAGATGATGGTTGGTATGCTAAACGAGTCTTTGAAAAAGAAAGGAATGAAAGTGAATGTAAGCAAGACGAAAGTAATGATTTTTGAAAGAGAAGAAAGTATGTCGAACTGTTCGATTGTAATTGAAGGAGAAAGAGTGGAACAAGTGGAAGAGTTTGTATACTTAGGATGTAAGTTTTCTGCGTTAACAAAACAAAAAAAAAAGGTTAGAACTGTGACCACAACAACGTGCGAGCCGAACGAGCGAAGCGAACGTATCGCGGCAGCGGCCGGCGAAGCGCCAGATAAATTGCTACCTGAAACGAGATGCTACCAGACAAGTAGGTTAGGTTAGGTTAGAACTGTAACCACAACAACGCGCGAGCCGAGTGAGCGAAGCGAGCGTACCGCGGTAGCGGCCGGTGAAGCGCCAGATAATTATCTGTTAAGCTATTCTGGTAAGCTATTCTATCTATATCTGGTAAGCTTTCTGAACAACGACGTTGAGTTTAGTATGTTCGTAGTAACAACATTATTAATTAAAGCAATATGATAATAGAATGTTATGAAGAAAAAAGATCTAAAAAAAAAATTATGGATTTAAACTGGTTCTTGGTAGTAACAGTATTAATACAAAAATTATAATCACTAACTGTTATGAGTTCCGATGATAGTAATAAAAATGTATGAATAAAAAAGTATGAAAAATAAAATTATGAAGAGTGATGATTATGAACACTAATCGGTAGTAAGAAAAAGAATAGGATTAAAAATTTTATGTGAGCCAATATGGACCCGTTTTAGAGACTTGTTTTTAGCAGAGGCAGAATCTTCGCTACTGCGTTTACTACTACTGCGAGATACGAAATTAGTTTTGAACGCATGTTTACTCACCGCCACAATTCACCATACCAAAGCTGTCAAGTGTAATATCTAATAGAGAGGTAATATAATAACGTGCGCTTTCCACGATACAAGATAACAAAGTGGTGTATGATATATCTCTCTTCATTTCTACTACATGCCACTAACGTGCCTCGCTACGTAAACACATAAATATTAATTGAACATAAATACAACGGAATCAAAACCACTCTATTCAATCCGATGTGAACTGAATTATTTATTTTGCCTCAACAATTTTGGGAAACTTGAATATTGGTAAAAAACCTGACAAGTGCTAGTCGGACTCATGCACCAAGGGTTCCGTACCAAAACGTCAAAAATATTACGTTTGTTGTATGGAAGCCCCCTTAAAGGCCTGGGCAAACCAAAAGCAGGACAGGCGCAGCGCCTGAGCGGGGCAGGTCAGTTGCGTCGCGGTTGATGTCACACCAGAAACATGAGCAGTCAGAAAGCAGTTTGAAGGCGGTCCTGCTTTATAACCGCGTTATGTGTGTCGTATCGATCTTGTATTGAATTACAACCGCTTGTAACTGCGCTGCGTCTGTCCCGCTCAACTGCTCTAGTGTGACCACTCAAAATGGCGGAAGTAGTAATACAACGTGTGCTAACTGCGCCTGCGCTGCCACCGCCCCGCGTCTGCGCTGCTCCCGTCCAAATGTTTTGTCGAAAAGCAGTGCGTGCGCGGCGCAGTAGCGGAGCAGGTATCGTTCAGCGGGCCCGCGTTTGTTCAGTGTGTCATCCCTCATATAACTACATTTACTAACGTAGACGCACTGCTACCGCACTGCTACCGCGCTGCAACTGCTTTTGGTTTGCCCAGGCCTTTAATATTTATTAGAATTTGTTGTTATAGAGGCAACAGATATCTCATCATCTGTGAAAATTTCAACTTTCTAACTATCACGGTTCATGAGATATAGCCCAAGACAGACGGACGGACGGGCAGCGAAGTCTCAGTAATAGGGTTCCCGTTTTACCCTTTGAGTACGGAACCCTAAAAACGACGCACAATGTAAGAGAGCTTGAACCAGATTATTCTACTAGGTGTTTTAGTTGGGCAAAGGACCAAAAAAACTAAATATTGAAGTTTTTTTTTCCTACGTCCATTGCCTTTGTCTCTGTACGCACCAGGAGGTATTTCCAGTGGCACCCAGTCAGGCGCACCTTGGCCACCTGTGTGGCCTCTTCGGGGGATGGGTTTTATCCCGCGTCGTTGGGGTTTGGTTTTATCCCGCGTCGGTGAGTGAATCTGGTTGCATGCTGTGTGGGGCTGAGGCCCGTTTTAGATTTTTGTAGGCTGAGCTTAAATTGACTTGATATACCTACCTATATGAGTAGATTAGTGTAATATATACTTATGCCCAATGACTTTTTATAACTAAACAATCTAATAACCCTTCCTCATCCTGATTAATTATCAGGTGATACTCGTTTCAAGCTTTCAATTAAGTACATGTTTCAACTAGACAATAATTTAAATTAATTTTTAAGCTCATTTCGTGCACACGCTATATTGAATAATTGTGTTACTGATGCGTAGGTTTAATATTTAAATATACGGTACCTACATGAGTTTAGTATGGATCACATCATTACTAGTTGGATATAATTGCATTTCCAATGATGCCATTTGAGTAAGTCGTTAAATCATAACATGATTTACTGGCATTTCATGTTCCGCAACACGCATTTTGGATTTGCATTCTAATATATATTAGAATGCAAATCCAAAATGCGTGTATATATACTCGTAATTACAATGGGGACGCTCTGTATTACTATAAAATAAGCTATAAAGTTGAATATCTCGCAAACGAATACTTAAATCAAAAAACAGTCTTAGTAACCTCTCAATTTTTTTCAAAGACCTATCTAATGATACCCCACACATCGGGTTAGATGCAAGAAAAAAAGGTGGTTATTTGTAGGGGAGGTACCCCAAAATAAAATATTTTTCATAATTTTCTTTTAGCACTTTGTCAACGAAGTAAATACACATACATATACATGCAAAGTTTCATGTTTCCAGCACACACAGTTTAAGAGGAAAGTCGAAGACAGATTTTTGCCGTAATTATAATATATCATCGAGTTAAAAATAAATAATATGACTTTCTTTTCGTACACTACCCCTTTATATTTCATATTATTTCTTCTATCCATCCTAAGGTTGCCTGGAAGAAATCGCTCTACGCGATTAGGCCGCCCTTTGTACATATTCTGTTTATTTAAATTTGTATACTTAATTTTAAGATCTGTATTTTATATACAATAAAGAATATTGTATCATCAATATTTTAATTTCGTTTGCATTAATTCGATTTTATGCTAATTATATTCAAAACAGCATTTCAGGTGCTTAAACCGTCTTTATTGAGATAATAAATTGATTAGGCGGATGCAGAGTTTTATTTTCTTTGTTACCTTTTTGTATCCAAACGCTTTATACGGGACAGATTCATTTTAATTACGTTGTCATGAGAAATAATGAGGTAGAAAAGCCCTATTCACCTTTTTTACATACATACAAATCCCTATTAGCTAAATTGAGGTATATCTATGCAAACTAGTAGAATATGTACTCGTATTTACTCCATTCATTTAGTCCAATGTATAACATGACTAAGTTATTTGGTAGGTAGTTTTAATGACATAGTAATTAGCGGTCAGTATTGTTCTAATTGAAAGATCGTACAGAATCATTATTGGTTTCATCATAGAGCAAGGTCAGCTGGTGTGTGGAATCAGGTATGAGAATGAATGCTCATATCTAAGATTAGGGAACGGAATACCTTGATTTCATTATTGATATAGTTACATATAACAAAACCTTGTAAACCTAGTATTTGGTAGTGTAGTGAATTAATGCTTAAACAAATCATAATTCAATTTTATGATTTGTGAGTTCGCAAAAGAAAGACCGAAGTTTCTAAACTGTCAAATTCGATGTATAGTGGCAAGCAAAACGCTTTGGTTACCAAAGACCGTGTCTTTAGTATATACATATAGTGAATCGGAGTCCCAGAGACATAAATTTCCAGCCACTCCACACAAATTGAGTGAATTGGCCCGAATGAATTATTCCGAATACATTTACTTATGAAAATTTCACAATATCCGTTGCATAATATTATGGAATCTCTCGGCAAATCCTTTCAAGTATATCAAGAGTAAATATATTTATAATTGAATAACAAGTTATCCAGATAATATACTTTTACGTGAGTTGTTTGATACAGTCAACAGTTTTGTTCCAAGATTGTCTACAGACATTCAAAAAGTACAAAAAGGAGAATAAACAATGACATGAACTTAATGAATAGGTACCTATTCTAAAATAAATCAGGCCAAAGAATATGTAGTTACATAATAATATACGAGTTCATTATTATATAAACCATTATATCTGTTTTAGCTGTGTCAACAATTTTATTAAAATTAAGATATTGATAGGAACATTTAATTTATATCTTACATAATGGAAATTGATCCAACTTTTATGAGATGATTACCAAAATTGAATTTCGTTCAGAAATGTGTAATTTGTTCTCATGTCTATAAATTACTTAAACACAGTGGCGGATTTACCAGCAGGCTGAGTAGGCTTGAGCCTAGAGCGGCAGATTTTTGGAGCGGCAAATTTGGGGACCGACTTTTTTATTTGCTACCTCATAGAAATCAAAAATATTTCTGCATGACGGTTTTCTGTTTTCTGATGTTTTACAGATAGAAGTCTGCCAAATTTTGCCGATGACTTTCTCCTCTCACTTGTCATTTGTCATGGTACGTTCCGTGAATCCGTTTAGCAATATTCCATATTCTAGAGTAAAACAGCAAGTTTGCCGCCCCCAACCAGTAATCAGCCTCTGTGCCCTCTGCCCGCTCATTGAATGAGCGGAAAGAGGGAAATTATAGAAAATGTATTTCTCTCTTCCCACTATCAACCGACACATGCCAGTCCTACTATTGGTTAGAGGCTGCGAACTGCATGTTTTGTATATAATTTCGCGATTTTAATTTGAATATAGTAAATAATTTAGTCAAAGACCTTATATACAATGGACTTAGGATCTAGAACAAATCGCAAGAAAATAATGTCCCGAGTCGACCTATACATTTTACATAGTTTCATACATAGATATAAACAAATTTCATTTTTAAACGCAATAAAGATTATTAATATGCTGTTTATTCACGTTTACCAATTGTGTAAGTAACATGCATTACCCCGCCTTATAAAATCGTACATGATTGAGCTTCGATTAGCCGAAAAATGTACCTAAAAATTAATTTAAGTGCAATTTTATCGAAATTGTTGAATTGTAAAAATAATCTAGGACATGACAATTGTGTAGGCAAGGGCGGCAAAACCTTTACAGCCTATACCTTGAAAATTTGTAAACCCGCCATAAACAATAAATGTCTTATTTAGCTAAAGATTGGCATTCAATACGACTCAATTAATAATGTCCGCTGTCCCCTCCTGACGCTTATCGCAACCCTTACAGATTCAATTAAAAGCCTACATCGTCTTGTTACTGCAAATTTACTGTGATTTATTTAATTGAATCCGTAAGAGAAGAGATGTATATTTTACCGAGCTCCTAAATTAAATCAGATCAGCTATATACGTGAGAATAACATTAACTGCCCTACATTTTGTGAGCTCTGAACGCGGAATCTGCGAATCGTCCAACGTATGTATGTGTTACGCGCTGAAATACCAGGCGACGACAAACGTGGGATAGCTGGCATTGAGTGCATACTTTTAGGCAGATCCCAGATCTATGTTATTAAGGCGCACACAATCCCTACCATCATATACAGGGTTACTGGTTAAGTCGACCGGAATCCTTTGGGGTGGCATAGTTTCCATCATTTCTAACATTTTTCACTACGGAGTACCCTAGCCCAAACTTAACCGTTTTCTAGTTATTGGACTTTAAAGATTTTCTCAAAAATATCCAATTTTTAATCTAATCTCCTTTTTTTTGTGACATTTGCTTGCAATTGGTTTTTCTTATTGCTGTTTTAGTATAATAGTTTAAATAGATTTATTACTCGAAATACTGAAATTACTTGTAATTCTACCAAATTCGTCGTAGTGCACGATTGTTGATTGACAAAAGAAATTAATTTCTATTATTTTTTTTATTTTTCCTTACGTATTGAAAAAAAAATCTACCACAGTGATGCTGCAGATTTGCTTCAAAATATCTACGGTTTATTAGCTTTCCAAAAAGGTATTACAAGCTGGGTTACTATTACAATACCTGGACAAAAACTTTGATGAAAGGAAATTAGTAAACAATAGCGGTAATAGTGTCAAATTTAACTTGGAATAAATAACAAAATAAAACGACCCAAATAAGTAAACAATTAAGTTAATTAATAAATTACAGAACATGTTCCACGTGTTGGCCTGCATTTTGTAAGCATATTCGCATTCTGCGTCTTAAGCCACTTTTTACTACACTAGAGGTTAAAGTGCGTCTAATTTCATTAGCAGCATCAATATTTTTTTGTTTCAAAACATGAATTGATGTAATTGGGTTCGTCTCATTGTAGACTAAAGATTTCATATGTCCCCACACATAAAAATCCATAGGAGTCAAGTCTGGACTCCTAGCTGGCCACGGTATTGGTCCTCCTCTTCCGATCCATTTGTTCTTACAGAAGCAGGCTAGAAGGCAACCAGATTCACTCACTGACGCGGGATAAAACCCTACCCCAACGGGATTCTCATCCCGACCAAACCCCCGCAGAGACCACAGAGATGGTCAAAGTCCGCCGGGCGCCACTGGAAATACATTCTGCTTGTAACCAGAGACGCCCGGCAACAGACGTTAGAGCCGCCGCGGCCGCGGCCTTGGGCCGCGAAATAAAAAAATAAATATTAAAAAAACATTATTACACTTTTTAATCTCGTGTGTTTGTCTGTTTTTGTGACATTGATTTCACTGTGCGCAAGACACTTAATATTTATTTATAGGTACCTACTGAACATTAAAATTCAATCTAGAACAGCACTGATCATGTTAATAAATTGTCTTATACAGGGTTACTGGTTAAGTTAACCGGAATCCTTTGGGGTGGCATAGTTTCCATCATTTCTAACATTTTTCACTATGGAGTACCCTAGTCCAAAAATATCCAATTTTTAATCTAATCTTCTTTTTTTGTGGCATTTGCTTGCAATTAGTTTTTCTTATTGCTGTTTTAGTATAGTAGTTTAAATAGATTTATTACTCGAAATACTCAAATTACTTGTAATTCTACCAAATTCGTCGTAGTGCACGATTGTTGATTGAAAAAATAAATTAATTTCTATTATTTTTTTTATTCTTCCTTACGTATTGAAAAAAAAATCAACCACAGGGATGCTGCAGATGTGCTTAAAAATATCTACGGTTTATTAGCTTTCCAAAAAGGTATTACAAGCTGGGTTACTATTACAATACCTGGACAAAAACTTTGATGAAAGGAAATTAGTGAACAATAACGGTACTAGTGTCAAATTTAACTTTGAATAAATAACAAAATAAAACGACCCAAATAAGTAAACAATTAAGTTAATTAATAAATTACAGAACATGTTCCACGTGTTGGCCTGCATTTTGTATGCATATTCGCATTCTGCGTCTTAAGCCACTTTTCACTACACTAGAGGTTAAAGTGCGTCTAATTTCATTAGCAGCATCAATAATTTTTTGTTTTAAAACATGAATTGATGTAATTGGGTTCGTCTCATTGTAGACTAAAGATTTCATATGTCCCCACACATAAAAATCCATAGGAGTCAAGTCTGGACTCCTAGCTGGCCACGGTATTGGTCCTCCTCTTCCGATCCATTTATTCGTGTAATTAGTATTAGTAGTAGTGTTTTTAAAAAAGATACAATGGACAGACGAGTCCAAATTTGATCGAGATACTCAGGCCCTGATCATAGAGGTGTAATAATGTTGGGTTACTTTTCATTTAAATTCGAAACGTTATGAAAGACGTCTTTCACGATATTAAAGAACTGAAGTCGTACGAAGTAACGCGTTTGTAGAGGAATGTGTCCAGCAATGGACTGACGTAAGCTGTTTATGATGGGAGTGATGCACCCAAGGATACCTTTTGAGATGCTAGCGAATAAAATCATTAAGTAATACCTAGTTGGGTCTTCTTATTCTAGTGTCGGTGAAGAATACAGCTTTGGCTTGTACTGTTCGCTAGTTTGACCTAGCTTCGATACAAGTCTTCCAGATAACACCACAAAGAGCACTCTGGTAGTAATCAGTGGTCCATGTGGGTTCTCCATTTCAACCAAATCTCAGGGATCACCAGCGTGTTAGTCGGTAAGTATTAAGAGCTGTCAAAGGGAGCTAAATCTCTGCCTTTTGACGAGGGTCACTGTTTTGGTATCAGTGGCTTAATAAAACGCAGCAGTGGCTCTATAAACTTCTCCTAAGCTCTCAGCATTCTAGTGAAATAACTTGACATATTATAAAAAAAAAATCTCCAATATTTGACCAAACTCGAATGTTAAGCTATCACGGTTGTATGTCGATAACCCAGTTAATTATTAATTTGACTTTTTAAAATGAGGTCAGTAAGATCGACTCACCCATGCTCCGTGAAATCCTGTTGAAAACCGGCGCCAGTGGTCAGCTGCTGTTATTACACAACCACACTTCACTTTGAACAGTTTTTGGATTGTTAAATTATTTAATATTGCTTATTTTGTGGAGAAAATTAGTTTGAACGTCTCAAAGATGGTGGACGTTGAATGATAAGTGGCGCCACACAGTGTTGCGGACGCCGGGCGATGTAGTCAGCTGACCATAGATTATAAAAGAATTATACAACGGTGATACTTTCACTCCGACTATGTGAGATATTATTTGTACTAGCTCTCTTTGAAATGTCATAAAAAAATTATTTTGTCGGATAATACAAAGTTAACAACATTTTGTACATGTCACTGTAACAACAAAATTAAATTATTATGACATTTCAAGTAGACTTGTGCTTCAAGCTGTAATCCTCATATTTGAAATCTCAATAAAAACGAATTTTGACAACGCTAAAAAATAGTCATGAAATAGTCATAAATAGTCGTACATGTAAAAAAAATAGTCGTATTATAGTTTCGGCGTTATAGCTATAAGTTAGTGAGGATTATAGCTTGAACATCAAGCTGTAATCCTCATCTCTGGTGCAAGCAAACGGTAAAGCCTATCGAATGTGTTTAAGTTCCAAAAATAGTCACGACTATCGTAACGACATGCCAAATCTCAGAAATAGTCCATAAAAGGTTCCAGAGAAATAAAGGTAACCTGATGAGGATTATGGCTTGAACATTTGAAAACTTCAACTTTCTCCGGAACGCCTGCGATTTTCAGTTTAAAGTTTATGCCAAAAAATAGTCGTGAAATAGTCGTATGAACTACAATAAATTTGAGCCGGTTTAATTTGAAAAAAAATAAAAATTCGTTTGCCCTACATTTGTATGGAGTACAGTCGTGTACAAAATTGGTAACTTCAAATGATGAATAATTCGTTTTCATTGAGATTTCAAATATGTGGATTACAGCTTGAAGCACACAAGTAAAGTAGTAAAAATAATATCGCACAGATTTTAGTCGGAGTATAAATTATAACCGTGATAGTGGAACAACAGTGTATGTTTGAGTTTGGTTGAATCTGGCCTTAGTAAAAACCTTCACTACGAGTAAATATAGGTAAGGTAAACAATAACCAAACCAATTGAAAATTAACAAACTAACCACAACGAAATAGTTTGAAGCATACCGTAAATATTCATACACACTACCTCTGGGTAAGTTAAACATTTTTTTTTGATCCGCGGCCCGAGCTCGCGGGCGCACCTACGTCCATTGCCGAGCGCCTCCGGTAGAGACTGAGAGAATTCCCGGTGGCGCCCGGCGGACCTTGGCCACCTGTGTGGCCACTGCGTGGTGGTCGGGTGTTACCCCGCATCTTTGGGGTCGGGTTTTATCCCGCGTCGGTGAGTGAAGGCGTGCGTGGGGTGAAGCCCCACATCACGCAGCCCTTCAATCCTGCTTCTGTAAGGACGGTGGGTTGCTAATCCATCGTCCTCAGGCCCCGATCATGGAGGTCGATGGTCCTGGGCGTAGTCACGTCTGCGGCGCCCTCGCCGCACACTTCTGAACTCAGCGGGGAGGGTACGCTCCCTCACCCTACCGGCCGCCTCCTTCACGAGCATTACCTGCTCACAGAAGGAAACGGCCGCGTTCCACTGGCTCCCGCTAGAGACCATGGCTTGTAGCATGATCTCCAGCGAGAGCGTATCTACGCCCAGGCCTACAACGAGGTCCCGGCGCTGACTCGCCCAGGCTAAGCATTCCACCAACGTGTGGAATGCCGTGTCTACGCCGGAAGCCTCGCAGTGTTGACACGCGGGTGTGACCTCACGATGCATGCGAAACAGATACTCACCGAAGTTTCCGTGCCCGGTGATGATCTGTGTCGCACGATACGTGAGGCCACCATGCTGCCTCTGCAGCCACACCTCCATGATCGGTCTCGCCGCCGCGATGGTGGTGGTTCCCACTTTGGTTGCTCAAGTCGCACCTTCCATGTCTCCATGAGATCCTGGCGGAGTTGGGACCGCTGGTCCTCGATTTCTCGAGAAGCAGGCCTGTGGTCCCGCTCCAGCGCCTCCTTGTGCCATTAAAACAATGACGCAAGGGCTCTCGCTTCCAGGTCCCATGGAGGGGTCGCGGCTAGGAGACATGCAGCCTCTAGGGAGATCGTGCGGTACCCCCTTATTGTCCTGACGGCCAAAGTCCTCAACGATCTGTGTAAAATAGCAACGTTGTTGGCCGTCAGTCTCGCCGCCTATACGGGAGCCCCGTAAACGGCCATGCTCCGCACGATCCCCAGGTACAGTCTCCTGCAGGAAGCGTTGGGTCCCTTTAAGTTGGGCATCAGTCGCGAGAGCGCGGCTGCTGCCCCCGACCAAACTTCGGAAATGTGGTCCGAAGTTCCACCGGCTATCGAGTACAAGCCCCAAATACTTCATCGAGAAGTTAAACATTGGAAATCCCTGGAGCTGTAAAATTCATTTCATTTCCAATACCGATCATGGAGGAGTGGCTGCAGAGGCAGCACGGTGGCATCACGTATCGTGCGACACAGATCATCACTGGGCACGGAAACTTCGGTGAGTAACTGTTTCGCATGCATCGTGAGGTCACACCCGCGTGTCAACACTGCGAGGCTTCCGGCGAAGACACGGCATTCCACACGTCGGTGGAATGCTCAGCATGGGTGAGTCAGCGCCGGAACCTCGTTGTGGGCCTGGGCGTAGATACGCTCTCGCTGGAGACCATGCTACGAGCCATGGTCTCTAGCGGGAGCCAGTGGAACGCGGCCGTTTCCTTCTGCGAGCAGGTAGGGTGAGGGAGCGTACCCGCCCCGCTGAGTTCCGAAGTGTGCGGCGAGGGCGCCGCAGACGTGACTACGCCCAGGACCATCGACCTCCATGATCGGGGCCTGAGGACGATGGGTTAGCAACCCACCGTCCTTACAGAATCAGGCTAGAAGGACTGCGTGATGTGGGGCTTCACTCCACCCACGACTTCACTCACCGACGCGGGATTTAACCCGACTCCAAGGATGCGGGGTAACACCCAACCACCAAGCAGTGGCCACAATGGGGGCCAAGGTCCGCCGGGCGCCACTGGGAATTCTCTCAGTGTCTACCGGAGGCGCTCGGTAATGGACGTAGGTGCGGCCGCGGCCTAGGGCGGAATAAAAAACAAAAAAAAAAGGGATTTCCAGTACCAATGCGCTTTTGTTTATAGTCTGGGGAATTTACATCGTTTGTCGATTTACTGTCCACCGTGAATGAATGAGACTAGTATTGATGTCCGAGATAATTATCTTCTATGTACTTTGCAAAGACGAAATTTAGTTCTGAAAATAGTGAAAGTAGGAGAACCCGGAGCAAAACGGGCATCTGAATAAAATTAAAAAAAAAGTTAACGATATATTTTAAAAACAGCCATGTATTGGTCTTGAAACTTAACATAAAATAATAATCTTGTAATAGGAATTGCAGATTGAGAGTATCAATCCCGAGTCCACAGCATAAACAGTAAGCACTCCTCCTTCTTCCGACTGATTTATTATTATTCAGTCATTTTAGTTGCCGCCGGGCGCCACTGGAAATACCAGAGACGCCCGGCAACAGACGTAGGAGCGGCCGCGGATTTCAAAAAAAGCTTTTAGTTCCTTTATTTTTTTTTCTTATTTTTATAAAGGTTAATTTGCTGGCATAACAGACCGAGACTTCGTCCTCGGCCCTAGAAACGTTATTAGGCCCTTTGCACCCTCTGCATTTAATACAAACTTTATTGAACAAGAAATGTTAAAAATATTTCAAAACCCGTCGTTTACAAACTCCTTACCCATATCTATTATTCTAACATTAATTTTATAGTTAATTCAGTAGAGAGCAATGCAATGTAATGTTTAGTGTATAAAATATCTATTTATTGCTCACTAATCTATGCACCCTTCAGGATCTAATAGGGTAATGGGTAACCGCATAGCTTCCGTGGGTTTACAAGATGAAGGTTGCTCCACTCGACTCTTATGTATCGCTACACATTATCTTTATTTATTCATTCTTTTGTACCAGTACAAAAACACAACGTCTTTGTTTTCGTAGTTATAATAAGCAATTGTCAAAATGAATTTTAATAGATCCTATCATATTTCACTATTAGAATTCTAGAGACTAACCATCGCACCTTACATTAATCTTGGATTTAAGAGTCGGCAGCTGAGCGTGACCTTATTATATCGCACAGAATATGTCTTTTGGCTACTTTGCGAAGTATTTTGTGGTTGGTTATGGTGTAGCATATCAATTAGGTTAGTTAGTGAGTACAATGACATATATGTGATACGAAACTACAGCACTATTCATTATTATATACTTAACTAGCGGACGTCCGCGGCCTCACCCGCTTGACGAAATATAAACACAAAAACCTTCTTCGAAAACCATTCTATCCATTGGTGAAAACCCCATCAATCAAAATCCGTTGCGTAGTTAGATCTAAGCATACATAGGGAACGGAAGCGAATTTGTTTTATAGGCTATGCAAAGGCTGATTTACACAGGGCCAGTTACTGGCTCCGAATTCGAGACAAGTCAGCGCTGACCCGAGAAAAATTCAATGTAAATTGATTTGAAGTCAGTGCTGACTTTTATATTCGCACACGAATATTTTGAGGTCAGTCGGACTGACTTGTGCACTGACCCTGTGAAAACCTGCCTTTATGAATTATGATTATGTATAGAAAGTATTTACCTAATTATAGACGTCGGAGTTACGGTCGTTGACCTAAAAATGTTACATCAATAAAATTGTTTCTGATCATTACGTATTGGGAATCCGGAACTTTTTTGTAATATTACGCCCCAAAATGCAGGCAATCATCTACGGATGAGATTATGTCTGTACAGTAGAGTAAACATTGAAAAGTCCATCAGTAAATCATAGCATATACAATCAAACGAAGTTGTAAAACAAACTAGTACCTTTAATTAGGTAGGTACTTAAAAATACATTTTGATAAATGTAGAGATATTTTTCAGTGCAAAATATGCAGGTACTCGGAACAGAGGCGGCCTGGTCGGAAATTAATAGTGCCGGCAATATCCTGGGTGTTTCACCCATAAAAATAAAAATTGTTAACTTCGCCCGCTTGCAAATGCTTCGTACGAGTACCTACGCTGCACGATATTAGATTTGCTCCCTCGTGCGTCTACATCTAATTTGTCGTTCCAATACCAGACATGTTTAAAATAGATTTTAGCTATACAACTTCGGAAGATGTATTTTACTTCATACCTATTATTTAAAGTGTAAAAAGAACATACACGCCATTGCTTCTGGATTATAATTTGGTAAAAACTACAAAAAACATATACAATGAAGTTATATCATACTGTATGACGAGTAAGTGTATGATTCATACACTTACTCGTAGCTACATGAAAAAGGGTACATCGGTTCCGATAAGATCAAAAGGCTCAAGCCAAAGTCACTTGCAACTGCTGAACATAAGAACAGCAATAGCCTCACCCCCTATTACATGGGCTCAATAAAGTTTCTAGCAAAAATGGGTTTATAATAATACCTCACTGTCTCCACGTGGAATCAGAGGTGGCTATGGTAAATCTCAATTCTTTAACATGACTTAATTATTAAATAATTATCGAATAGCTTCTGTATACTCGTAGCAGTGGCGCCATGCCATTAATTTAGTTTGGCACGTCGGCCTCGATCGTTGATTAGATACCGGTATACCAAGCTATGGGGGAGTTAAGTTTCCTATAACATTCCAATCAATCTGTAGCACTCTTGATTAAATGTCTGACATATAGACAAATACGTGGCTTTCATCTCAACCTGTAAGCTATAATTACAAACTGAGATTTCTTTTATATTTCCTATAGGTACCGATTTTTAGGATTCATAGGATGCCCAATACCTGAGTATTATCTTTAAGTCCCAGTATTATGTTAGAGTATTATCTTAAACTGACATGCAAGTAATACACCTGCTCATTAACGGTTGGCAGTAACTTGTGACCGTACAATATGCATTTGCCTACCAATTCGGCAAACAAGCGTAGGTATCGTATCTGAAACTGGGAATTACGCTCAAATATTGAGAGTGCATCGAAACAATTCCTATTAGACCTATTTTATTTAATCAATGGTTAGATTTGGGTTAGTATCGGTAACTTAAAACAATAAGGTTCTATAGTACCACAGTCTAGGCACTCTACTATATCAAAAAATCTTTAGCAGCTAACGAACGTATCGGATGAAGTTCGATTTTTGCTGAGCGCGTGGCTGGTGGCCTTTTTAGGTTACCTCTTGCGCTCCGCACAAATCGGGTTCCCAGACACTCACATCCGAACAATGTTTCTTGTCCTGCACCTGGAGCTAGTTAGTAATAACTAGTTCTTCTGTGTGGATCAACTAATCAAGCATTACTTACTTACTTACTGACATTGGCGAAATCATCGACGAACATCGATGGAGCTACGTTTTAAAAAAAAAGAGGAAGAAGAACGTAGCGGATAAACATCATTGCTTGTGCTGTGTGTGTTAGTGTCGGAACGGATATTTATTGAATTTGTGATTTGTACATTGATTTTTTTTATTTTATTCTGCAAATAAAGAAATTCACGCCAAGAGATAACTACATTCTCTTTTTTTTTCAATCTACCCGTGAACATGGTTAAAGCAATCCAGTCGACTAATCGCGTCGACGCGGCGTCCTCGAGGAACCATAGGGTATTGTAACTTTGAGATTAGAATATTAAGTCCTGCTATGAAAACACTTCTGACCAATTACATTTTCAACAAACATAACATTTTCTTTTTGTTATTCTTTTCTGTCTTGTTTTATTTGTGCTGTTAATCTTAGGCAGGACACGTCATAGATATACTTGTAAAATACGTAAATAAGTATTTTGTAGATATCTGTGGGAGACGTAAATAAAACTATAACGACGTAACTGCTCATTGCTAAATAATATGTCATCCATCCAAATGTTTCTAGAAGCTTAAAGTAAATCTTTGTTTGCTAGCCTAAAGCCAATTAAGACAAAGTAGTTTGGAGTAAACAAGGTTTATAGTTTGAGTTTCTAAACTGCCGTCTCCTAACTTAAGTCTTTCCAGTAGAGCTGAGATGGACTAAAATCTCTGAGTCCAACCGTTCTTACATCATGTTGCGTAATATTTTAGTTTAGAATCACTAACTAATGAAAACTCAGGTCAGAACTTCATATAAGCAGTTAGTTTAACTACTGACTTTCTAAGCTGGTGGCTACAACTCCATTAATCTAACTATAGGATGGATTAATGGAGTTGTAGCCACCGGCTTCACCAGATTCACTCACCGACGCGGGATAAAACCCAACCCCAACGACGCGGGTTTTTCATTCCGACCAAACCCCCGAAGAGGCCATACAGCTGGCCAAAGTCCGCCGGACGCCACTGGAAATGCCTTCCAGTGTCACCAGAGAGCAATGGACATGGGAGCGGCCTCGAACACGCGGAATTAAAAAAAAAACTATAGGATGGATTTCGTTAAAAATATGTTACAAAGGTACTTTTATCCCGGGAATAGGTTAATGTGGGATACATAAACTAAAAAGAAAACTACTAAAAAGTACCTACCTATTATGTATGCAGAAATACCTATATACAATCTTGCAGGTCTGCATAAATAGTGCCTTTGACACTTTATGAATCAATTTCTTAGACTAGGTAACTCATTTATTCTTCACCAACCGAAGTAGCTACCTACTTAATAATGCCCTATTCGCTTGACGTTATTAAACTATTCAATCATATATCCCAGATGTTCAGTTTCATCGTGAACTGGTTATTAAGCATAAGTACATAGCTTAATCTACATAAATGTTTACACAGAGTATAATTTGTAGAAGCAAGTTTCCGTAACCACCCTTTTCCTGCGGTTTGTACTTTGTGATCCCGAGGAATGTGCAGTATAGGACCCTTTATGACGAATATATTTATTCCATTTGATTATTTTATTATACTGACATTGTAAAAGGTAGATTAGCTACGGAATAAAAGTGACAACCGAAATGAAATTGGGTAAATTAAATTATCTTGGTTGCAAAATACATCTACGTTACAAGGACAAGGCATTTTTTTTTCTATGTCTGACTATGACCAAGGATATAATACATAAATTTTCTGAAGACCCTTCATGAGTAGTAAAATTGCGTAATTTTGGACATTCACCTTTATTGCAATAAAATTAACATTGCAAATGAATTACAAAAAAATCTATCTTGTTCTAATTTATTTCAATAGTTACATTAAAATAAATTTAACCCACAATCCAATAATAATAGTTAAACATCTACAGCACGGTCTTGCATATTATATATATGTAAGATGAAACCAAATAAAGGCTTACGAAAACGCCAAAGGCAAAACAGCAATCCCATTTCGTTTGCCGATTTACATAATATGCGTTTACCAAAATTAACCAAGTTACATCTCAAAGGTATTCCACGATCAAAGAATTGCGCTTTCGTGGAATTGATATACATAATATATTAAAGAAAACTTTCCTAACTTATAATGGTTTAAAGGCACGTGAGAAATTAAAAATTGTGTATACAAACTTAAATGTGGAGTTAAAGGTGCTCATATAGGTATCACTAGTACCTAGTTCGATTCTAGGGTATTATTTTGAACTGAAATGGTTTAACAAATAGAACTCTCATGATTAAAATTCATAGAATCAGTCAAAGGCAAGTGAGGCCAACTAAATTATTTCACAGCGTTCGATTTAATAGAAACGCGGGCCTTTGGCGAGTTCAATTCAATTACTTCTCACTTAACCGCTATTAGGCGTAAAATAGAAGTTTTAATAGGTCTACGTTCCCTTATTTATTGTTTCCAAGTAAAATACACCGTTACTGTAATTCGCACACTAATGAGTTAACTTAATTAAAATGTAGGTGTTCTGACCGAGGTATTTCAATTAAAGAATTACATTTAATTTTGTTCTACTAAGTCAATATATTTATTTACTCAAACAAAATACTTACTTACAATCATCATTCACAGTCTAACTGCGATTCGATATTTTCCGTGGAGCGACTGCCACCTGACCTCCACAACCCATGGGCGATATCGAAGTTTTGTAGTTCGGTCTCAGTCTCAGTGTCTTAAGAAACGGTCACCCATCCTTAGACCGGCCTGACTAGATGTTGCTTAACCTTTGCAATGTGTTAACATTATCGGTTAATTTGTTATTAATAATATTGTTTTTTTTTGTTGGAGTAGTCGCATTCAGACCAGGTGTAGCGTAGGGTGCTCGTAGCTCTCATAGCGTAGGCTCGGTAGAGCGACGATATACGTGGTACTAGTCTAGTATTCTTATATCTGTGACGTGAAATAGCAGACGCTGGCTGGAGGCTCGTGTAAAATGGTGTGTCATGGCCATGAGACAGGCCTTGACCAGCTGGGGACTGCAGTGGGCTGGACAATACTGCAATAGACTCGGCGCAAAATTCATCCTTGTCACCGCTGATTTGAAAGATTCCCAAAATGCTGGCGACATTACCACGTCTCTCGTGTGATAATATTGTACGAGCATGTATGCAAAGGCATCCAGTAAATCTCTTGTGATCGATATCATAGTCGTAACATTCCTATTTTGATATGAAGGCAATATATTCAAATGTTGGTCTTATTTGCCCATTCGAATAATATGGTATTTCGATGACGTTATTCATACAAGGTAATAGATATTTTTTGATATGAATAGAATATTTTCTGCTTCAACATCGGTACATTTTGTCATATTACTTTGAGCTTTCTTGTATTGACACAATATTCCTGTGATAAAGATTACATTAGAAAGGAGTTATGTATGCCTTTTTTTTTTTAGTTCCGCGGCCGCTCTAATGTCCGTTGCCGGGTATGTATGCCTTAAGTATAGTCTTCTCTTTTTAAATTATAGCCTGTCAAAGTGTCTTGAAATAAAGAAAATACAAGTCAAAAATTGACACAGCAACCAAGCAACGGACTTCAGATTACCGAAATGGGACCAAATAATTGTCGGAATGGGACCAAAATAAAATGGGACCATTTCGGAAGTAGAAGCTTTAAATTAAAAAAAAGCAAAGTCACTTCGCCCAGTCCAAAGATATGAGGTAAGAAACAGAAGAAAAAATGAAATATAAAAAAAAACCTACAGTCGAATTGAGAACATTTCATTTGTATACAGTGAACAGTGTTACAAAATTTAAATTTACTTTCGCAATGATTTCTGCATCTCCTTGAGAACCTACGCTCTACCATTGCTACTATGTACATAGCGTATCATTACAGAACAGAATACGTAAGAGACCAATTTTCCTCCAATTTTATCTTTCGTCTCATAATCGTTACAGTTTATAGTCATCTGAATCACTTATTAAAATTCCATGCACGCGTGGTAACAGTTATTGCTACGTTTTGGAGGATATAAAATTACTACAGGTGCAGATACCCTTTTACCAATTCCAAGTTAATCTGCAATATGTAGAGTGAATGTACGCCAGCTCAGGTGCGGCTGAATCAATAGCTATAGCAATTCGAACTAGTACCAAAATGTAGTAGTAATTTTACTGTTTCAGTGTTTCAGCTATATTTCACTACTACGGTTTCACCCTTGTGGAATAAAGTTCTAGTTCCAAATTCTCAGAGAAACACATTCCCGAGTCCCTTCTAAGTTACTCCATAATATCAGCTATCTGACTGGGGATCCCCGCGCAGGCAGCTTTCTCACGCAAAGACTCTCATTGGCAATTCAGCGCGGGAATGCTACCTGTATTATGGGCACTCTGCCTAAGTCTCCCTGCCTTACTTATTTATTTAAGTTTTTTAGTTTTAGACAGTATAGTTTGTAGTTTGTTTAGGTTTTTTTTTTATTTAATTTTCCTGTTCCTTGTAATTCATGAAATGTGTCATCTTCTCTATACACGTTGATTTTATCACCGTCAGCAGTACGCAAGGGTTCGCTTTCGGAATAATTTTTGAACCAACTGGCAGCATTACTTTGAAAAACAAACGCATTTTTTTAGAAATCTAAAAAAAAAAATTAGTTTCTAGACATCAAATGAGAACCCGTTGTAGGGGACTCACTCTCTTAAATACTTAAGTTTTACAAGCAAGCGTGTGCCGCCCCCGACCCCAGCTCAGCGTACCCTCCGAATCCTCCTAGCGGCGCCGCCGCGCCAGCGCGAGCGCGCCGACACTGCGGCACGCCTGTCCACTCCACAGTAAACCCCGTGACAGCGCCGGCGTCTGTTGCGTAACCGTGTGTGTCAGTGAGTAAAATGAGTCATCAGTACGAATATTTGAACGTGGAGTATCTAGCAATGGTACAATTGTATTTTCCTATTCCTATTGGCAGCCTAGGAGCCCGGACTTGACACCCATGGACTTTTATTTGTGGTCCGAAATTAAAAGACTCGTTTATACCAGAGAGTATCAAACCCGCTAAGAACTACGCAGTGCGATAGTGGACGCTTTTGGTATTGTGAAAAGTGATAGAGACACATGGAACAAGTTAAAAGACAATCAATTAAATCGTGCTCGTTTGTGTATCGAAAGGAATGGACTCCATATCGAGCAATTACTTCGGTACAGAGAACTGTAAATTGGTGTAAATAAACTGTAAATAGGTATGTAAGTTTGATTTTATTTGTAAATAGCTCCAATTTTTTAAATACGCCTGAAATACCTCCTCGCAGTTAGTTGTAGTTCAGTGTATTTTTATTATTATTATTACATATTTCAAAAGTCATTAAGTCACTATCGTTAATAATAAAGTAGGTATTACAGACGGTCCTAAGCCCGTGTAAAGTACGAAGGAGAAATTGGAGTATGTACTTTATGTTCAAGTAGGTATGTTTCGTAGTGATACTGGCCATATTGGTTGCGCGGGGTCATTGCTCCCTAACACATGATTTGCGCGGTACTTAGAAGCGCTCGAAGGATGGATGTGTGTGTGCGAGACGTGCAGCTGGCGAGCGCGCCTCCGCGTCAATTCATCAATGAAATATCGTACTGCTACTAATGTTAAACTTGATCGAGAGAGAAGAATTACAGAAATTACTAATATTTTTATTATTATCAGTACAGTAATTTAGATGTTAAAAAAGGAATCTAAATATTATTTCGAGAGCGAACCCTTTCGACTGCTGACGGTGATAAAATCAGCGTGTATATAAAAATGAATCCCTATTTCCCTTGGTCACGCCATCACGCGTGAACGGCTGGACCGATTTCGCTTATTCTTTTTTTGTTGTGTTCGTAATTATCAGGAGAAGGATCTTATGGAAGAAAAATGCGTTATGCGGAACATTAGAAAAATGAATGCGGTACGAAGTTCGCCGGGACAGCTTGTTATAAATAAAAAGCGAAGACGTTAGCTATCTACTAGTTAAAGTCCCGTCGTCGTTATATATCATCAACCTTCACCATTTCAGTTTTTATGTAAATACACAATATATAGTTTTCTCGTTCCCGATTTCCGTGGAAACACATTATTGGGATAAAAAGTATTCTTTGTTACTCAGCGATAATGTAACCAGACCCAACCCCCGACAGTCACCACAAAGGTGGTCAAAGTCCGCCAGCATTACAGGGAATACTTCCGAGTGCGCACCTGGCAATGGACGTAGGGGCGGCCGCAGCCTTGGGATACGGACTTAAAGAAAGGGATAGTGTACATATTGGTGAAATAATTTTCTAAATCGATTCAGTTATTACGGGGCTTATTCAATTAAAACATACAAACAAACAACTAGGTCGCCGCAGTCGCGAAACGTACCGTTACGCTGCAGCATATATTAGAGCGAAGCGAGTCGAAATTCAAAATTCTGGCTTCGTAATAACCTGGGTAATTCTGTAAGCTTTTGATGAGTGCAAGAAAATCCGAAATCGCCCGAGTATTCGCCGAGAAACAATTTAACATAAATCGTTTGAAAAATAATTTGAGTCACCCGTTGAGAGCTCCACTCGCCTTCGGCTCGCTTCGCTCAATAAATACTTTGCTCTTTATAATATACTAGCTGATCGCCGCAGCTCCACCCGCGTCATTTAGTTTACTCGTTCCCGGTTCCCGTGGGAACACATTACCTGGATAGAAAGTAGCCTATGTTACTCAGGGTGAATGTAGCTTTCCAATGGAGAAAGAATTTTTGAAATCGGCACAGTAGTTTTTGAGTTTATTCATTACAAACTTACAAAAATACAAATCTTTCCTCTTTATAATAGTACCATAGAAGTTTAGATAGATATTAAAGTATAGATATAAATTAATATAAACCATACCTATCTAGTTTCTACATTATCGCAAAACACCGATAGGTAATAGAGGTATGGAAGATTGATGAATAATAAATGAAGCCTCTGCATTATTCAGGATAGACGGATATTGTAGCGAGAAAGCTATACAAACTGCAATTAAAACTTACGCCAACTACGCTCCCCACATATTTTTGTTGTGAACAATAGACAAGCTATTTAGTTAAGTATATATGTCATTATTTTGTATTATATCGGTACTGTTGCCTTCTGTCGACAGTTAATCAATACGTTATAAATATATTTACTATTTTGTGGTTATAGTTACAAGATACTGTCGCCTTTGGGACGCAAATTGAAACTTGCTGTAGGTAAGTATAGGGAAAAAGGCGTAAGCTGAGCTTTGCATTTGTGTAAGTGATCACGAAAAGTAGAGCAAAAGGCTGTGTGTACAACACATGTGTGTGTAAAACAAGTCACATTATACGTTCACGTACGTGCACTAACACAAATACAAAGCTCAGCTTACGCCTTTTTACGAGTATACGTACTCGTATAAACATTATGTTGGCTTCATGTTTTTGTACTAACATAATTACTAACGAAAAGTCGGTGTTTATCACGCCTCTGCCAACCCCTTGTGAGAAACAGAAAGATTATGTACGTAAATAATCGTTTTATTACATTGACCGTAAATCTCCAGGTTTCTTCACAACTTACTAATCTAAGAAATATGGCAGGAACTTCAGACAGGTTACTTTTCTCAGTTTCTTCCCCATGCACATAAATAATAAGCCATAATATTTCATACTTATTCCGCATTAATCATTATGAAATCCCAAATATAATGAGTTTTCATAGTTTGTGGATAAGTATCACAATTTATAACAAGCACCTACCTATTATGTTTAACTTCTAATTAACTAATAAAACATCGTCTTATATTTGAGGAGGATAAAAGGGTGCGTCTGCGTCTCATAACGTATAAACTCATTTGGTCTAATTTCATTTTATTATCGTTCATAAGATATAGTCAACTTGAGATATACCAACTGTTGATATAATTTCTTTACATATAACATTTATTTATTCTAAAACTTAATTAGTATAACGTTGTTTGATATAACGTTTATGTAATCGAAAATCATTTGGTCTAACGTTTAATATGTACGAGTATATTGTTTATTTAATCGAAAATCATTAGGTATAACGTTTAATATAATTATATAAAAAACGTCATTGTGTATGGTTAACACCCCGACTCTTTTTTTTAAACCACCCACTCCGTCGACCTATCTTTTGCTTTGTGTTTTTAAGTAGGCGTTTTCATCATATTTTTTTTTTAATTTATTATTATTAGACCAAATAAGTTTTAAGTATATCTTTTGAGATGTATGTCAAACGATTTTATATTTAATGTATGTTATGTCAAACGATTTTATATTTAATGTATGTTATGTCAAACGATGTTATATTTACTGTGTTATGCTTATAAAAATTAGTTATTTTAAAATTATATCAATCGTTCATTATATTAACTAATTGCTATATTAAGTAAAATTATAGGTTCCGTTATTATATGTTGTTAATTTTAGAGTTGTGGAATTAGATACGTCTTTGAATATCAGTGCCAAACAATGTTCAATCACTACTGACATACTATCAATTGATACTATCGATCGTCCTTGTAAGGAATCGATGGATCGTAATTCATGGCGGAATTTTATTTATCTACCCACGAATTAGTTCTCGCTCTCTGTAATCGATGCCTACCCCTATCTTGGCGAGCCTCAAGCTCGGCAGACGATTCTCTGGCTCTCCGAACACTATGTCTTTCCCGATCTTGGCTGCAGCGAGCCTCACGCTCAACTGAGGATTCTCTTACTCCTTCAGCTTTATATCTAGCCCGAAGCTGGCTGAGCCGAGCCTCACATTCCCTTGACGAATCTTCGTCTCTAGCTGAACGTGCTCTTTGGGCATTCCCTGTACTACGGCCTATGTTTGAACGACGACGTCTTTCAGATATGACTTTATTTTTTGACTTTACCTATCCTATTCAGTTCTTTTTTGAACTTAAATACATTACTTTAAACCGGTTTTTGGCTATAATTCTATTATGTTTTATTCCAATTCCTATCCAACCAAGGTACCCACTATGAATTTCGAAAAGAATGTCGAATGAATTGAATGAATTAAAATGAATTTTTAATGAAAAAGCCTATGATATAACCTATTAATCTGTAATATCTTCGAAAATATTCATTTAAATTACATGCTGTAAAGGGCCATATTGATCTATATTAAAAGCAAAATGTATTTAAGGTACTTAATTGGATAAGGATTTATGCGTATTGCTTAAAATCTCTGTGTGTTCAGTGCCGTCATTGGCCACAGCCCGGCTGCGTCGCCGCGCTCGTATTTTTTTCCATCACGAGATATCTCTTAAGTCATTCGTTCAAATTATATGGTTTGAATGGCAATTTTGGTCTACATTAAATGCACAACGTATGTAAAGTATTCAATTAGATAAGGAATAATACTGCATTGGCAAAAATAGCTTGGCAAATGACACATTATATTTTTGTCATTTATAAAAGATAAAAATGGTTACTGTGAGTTATCCTTAAGAGATAGACATATGCTAGCGCGGACTTTTTTGTAGATCTTTCTATGGTGTACAATACTGTAGTACATTATTTCGATATGTCTCATAGGGTTTCGTCTGCGCTTGCAATGAAAGCGCAAAAAAATGTGTATATTTACGACATTACATTAGAAACCTCTAAAATAATCGGTATTACTCTAGTATATTATACATGTATTATACATATAAACCTTCCTGTTGAATCACTCTATCTATTAAAAAAACCGCATCAAAATCCGTTGCGTAGTTTTAAAGATCTAAGCATACATAGGGACAGACAGACAGGAAAAGCGACTTTGTTTTATACTATGTAAAGAAGATAAAGATTACATACTTACCCAGAATAAAAAGTTTATAATGTTCTATTCATGAAGACGTTATACTGCATATAGCAGAGGTGAGAGGTGTCTTCTGCCTGAGAAGCATTTTCCAAAACTCGTGATGTTAGTTCATGTTCAATGAACTTTAAATGGAAACTATGTATAACGGATCAGAAAACTCTGATAGTTCAGGAGTTATAGGGGCTATAATGGGTGACTACGGAACCCTATTTTATTCGTGGCCCGACACGCACTTGATCATTTTTTTACTATCTATATTTATTAAATTTCCATTTGTGTATCACGATGATTAAGTTACAGAAATATTACACACCAAAATACAATGTATATATTTGACTTTTACTTATCCGCTAAATCCTCCAATCCATCGGTTGCAATGGTTTGCACGTCTTGCTTGTTGAATATAGAGCTCTTTTATTGCCATCAAAGCACTGTTTGAATATTCCAACAAAGCCCGAGCTGTAGTCCATTTATGAAGCAACAATATTCAGGTCGCCGATGCACGAGATGAAACCATCGACACTGTATGAACAACAGATTAATGCTGTGTATTCAGATCCATGAAACTTGGGTTCCAATCTGAAATTATGTAGCAAAATCCGTTAAGACTATGTTAACAGTACAATTGTAACAACTGATAGACAAGACTTAGAGCGCTTTTGCTGTCAAGCGTTTTTTCAATAACGTGCAGATCTCTCCCGCAATGCGTGTTGATGTGAATGTACCTCAAGAATAGATCACAGCTGGTCAGGATTAGGGGTTATAAATCTGTGTCCAGAATAGTCCCATCCGGTGTACTACAGGGTTCACATTTGGGACCCCTCTTTTTTCTAGTCTATGTGAACGATTTATGCTCCGGTAACAATGTAGTTACATTAGAATATCAAATGTATGCCGACGACTTCAAGCTATACCAGACCATATCTAACCCCATATGACATAAAGTCCTTGCAGCCTGACATAGCTACGATAAACGATTGGTGGACAAATTACATGGTAATGGTTTATTTTAGCTATTTTCACAGTGTCATGTCGTATGGAATTTTACTGTGGGGCAAGGCAGCTGATATAGAGATAATTTTTATACTCCAAAAGCGAGCTATACGTGCGATTTATAAATTGAATGCACGAGTTTCTCTTAGAGTAAGATTTAAAGAAATAGGCATTTTAACAGTTGCATCACAATATATATATGCGAATATTATGTTCGTTAAACAGAATATACATTTATACAGTATGAACAGTGACATACATGCAATAAATACTAGAAATAAGCATAAATTGGTTGGGACGTATTATCGTTTACAGAAGGTTCATGACTCCTTTGCAGGATTTGGCGTGCGTTTTTATAACAAAATTCCTCTAAAAATTATGAACCTTCCTTTGAATGAATTCAAAGTGGCTGTTAAGACACACCTCCTAAAAAAAGGCTTATTATACTATTAAAGATTATCTAAACGATACAGAGAAATGGCAATGAGTTGCTTGCTCATCACTCGAGCTACATAGGGGTTACTTCTGTTTGAAATGTTGTTTTATTGCTGAAACTTACTTATTATTGTTAAATTATTATTATTATGATATTGTAAGGTATGGGTACTTTGAGATAATGTGGCACCTTTAACTAGTATTTGACTTTTTTGTGAATAACAGAGATTCATAATTTTTAAGTTCATTTGGTCCACACATGGTCACGTACTGGCCTTGCCCTCTTTTTATTGTTGTAACAGAATCATTGTATTTACTGGCGAATAAAAAGAGTGGCCGTGAGTTTTTCTTGCCAGGTTCTTTCCTCACAGGCTCTACCTATTGCCTTGCGAATCTGGCGGTAAATGTAAATGTAGAAGCATTTTCTTTTTTTGACGTTCATAAGTGTTACTTTGTGACCTACAAGAATAAAGATATTTTGATTTTGATTTTTGATTTTGAATGAATACCACTAAATGCTTTCTCATCAAATTTACACGAAGAAGGGATCCAGTGGCCGCTACTTATTAGTGGAGCATTCGCGATCTGAGTGTCGTAGTTCGAAATTATACTTCCGTGAGCATATACTTAGACAACATCATAAGTAAAAGTTCCCAGTTGGCTGGTTTCGTGATTCACCAAACAAAGTTATTCGGAGAACATGAAATTCCTGTACTTCTTTACAACTGTTACGTCAGATCAGTCCTTGAATATTGTTGTCAAATATGGTGCCCCTTTTACGCCGTACATATTACTCGCTTGGAAAGACTGTAGAGGCGGTTTCTGTATCATTTGGCGTATTCGAGTAATCTTTGTCGCAATTTAGTGTCTTATGACTCTAGACTTAAGCATTTTAATCACTTTTCTTTAAAACAAAGGCGTAAAGTGGGCGATATTGTGCATTGACATAAACTGATAACGGAAAACTGGACACTCCTAGTACTCTTAATCAATTGGACATAGTTGTGCCACGTTCTGGCTGCCGTACTCACAACAGAAAAACATTCAACTTGCCTTTCTATCGAACCAATTATGCGCAACATTTGTCTTTGTACCGTATGTGTTCTGCCTATAACGATATTTGTAACGAAGTTGATATTTTAAATACCTCTGTCCGCTCTATGAAACATCATTTAAATACACACTTACATCGTATTGTTACTCTATTTTGTAGAATGATGCGTTCACTTCGAAAAGGATACTGACTTTCTAGAAAGTATAAGAATGATGTTAGAGCTCTGCAAAGTATTGTGTCCAGTTTAGTGAACCTACGATTTAAAAAAAAACAAATTTTATACAATTTGGAAATGCGTTTCATGTCGCGCGGGCCACCCGTGGCACAGAATTAGGAATAGTACTTACATATAGTACTTACATACAGAACTTTCAATCCGATGTTAATTAAAGCACATTCTTTTGTTTACAGAGAACATAATTTGAACGTTCGGGTTGTCAGGAAAGTTCCAGCATAATTTGACCAATAATTATGACGTTAATACCTCAATATCAATTCTATGGTCAATGCCGTATCACAAACAAGATACAACCTTTACTGACTTACAACTTCAAGTAGTCGTTGACGTCACGTATTTTTTGCGATTGTTAGGCGAGTGATATAGGCCTGCCCGTGGTCCACCTGGTTGCTATGGTATCGAGGTTGTAACAGTGTAAGTCAGCCTTACCCACCAGCTGGATCAACGGGGAGGCCTATGAGTCTCTTTAGGGTTATCCCAGGGCGCCAGTTCACGTATGAACGGTGTGTGTGATGATAGGAGAATTCAATAAGGTACAACAGTAGAGAGAGTTCACAGAGTATATATATTTCTAACTTCAAAACAAATAGACACTGGATATTAGAAATAGTTATAAGATTTATACAAAGAATATGTAGGTAGCCCCTATTACACCTCTTAAAACATTTAAACAGTATTGATTAAATTAAATTATTGAGGTAACTCGGACAAAGGTAGGTGTGTGGCTACTGGCCTACTCCTTAAAACACAAATTACAGGTACGGTAATTATTTTAATCTTGACCTTAGATTATGCCGATGGTTCTTGGAGCTAGAGTAGACAGTATTATTAATGAAGAACAGGGGACAAGATGTTGAGCAAAGTACTTAGCTTAAGTGTTTGGTCCACGCGGTCAGCTGGGATTGTCAGGGGGGGCGCACGTGATGTGGTCCTGTGAGCCCAAAACGACCTCGTGTATCCTCGACGTAGATTGATCAGACTTTATACGGTACTGCTCCAGAAACGTCGACTACCTTAGCAATTCTGCACCAAGACCTCAGACATCAGTAACACAATCAAGATACGCCCTTTGGAATGCCTAAAACAGAAAAAATGCTTCCACGTTGTCCAAGTCGAATGGGATGGAACACTCCCAGCCTCTTGAGATCACGTTAGATAGGACGCTTGTAATGTATCGACAATTGCTTCGATTAAATTTATACTCTTCCAAGTAAAATAACTTCTTCCAGAATGTATTTTTGTAGGTTAAGTATGCGACAGATGTAGTGTTTGAAGAGATATTATCAGTAAAGTATTCAGCAGTGGAAAGAGGCCCACGACAGCTCGCGCTGGCTTTTTATCAACTCCGAGCTGTTTCTAGATTCTTCCTTTCCTGCAAAAACTAGTTCAAACCACTTTTCTACAAGCAAAACTTATCGTCAGCCGGAAACTCCTCTATAGATAAAAAGCAATATCATTGATATTCATCTTTTTAAGAGAATATTATGACATGGCTAGATAATACTCTGCCAAGTTCCCACTAAATCCTCTAGAGTGCGCTATACAATGTGTAGAACACCGTATGGCGAATGAATCATAGTCAAGACTTGACGTTTATCGAGTTGACATCTATACATCAACTGACACTAATGACGTTCATAATATCATTACAAATGTTTGTTTACGTTTTGTGAGTGTAATGAAATTACGATGTTACACCACCCCTCCCCTTAAGAGGATTTCCTGTGGGGAAGTTACAACCATCACAAGGAAATTCAGAACGAAACACAGTGAGTGACTAAAGTCAAAGAGCTTAATCCTAAATATTGGATGGAACCAGGCGTTACTCGGCGAAAATCCATGACAAAGCAATGGTAAGTAAAATATTTAAAAAAAAAACACTTTAAACTTATTTTAAATTTCTTAATAGCACTAATATAATAGTACTAGCTTAATCCTATCCAAACGTTAACCTAAATAAACGATTTGTATCATGTCCATGATATCAAGGTATTCATGGACATGAGATCAAACCTAACAAGAAAACAAATGCCAATACCTACAATACACCAACAGGAGCAGAATTGTAGTACCACATTGTCCTAATATGAAATAAAGATGTAACCACAATGACTATATTTTCCTATCTACCTAGAGAAATTTTTAAAACACGCACGGCTGTGAGGAAGGAACGCTTGATACGGTGGCCTACCTACATCCCTAAGAAGAGAAATACAAATAAGAGAGGTTAGAATTTTTTTTTTTAAATGCTAACCCAAAATTGATGAACTTTCACCAAAATATAGGTGAAGTTCCAAGAGAAAAGTATATCTATAACATAATATTCCTTACAATTTACCTGCCTACGTGCCTCTTACCTAACGCAAAAACATACTGGTAAGGACCTCCTATTTTAAGTAGGGTAAAAATAAAAAATAAAAAGTCTCCCTCGTAGATAACCTCTCGGAACCAAAATGTCTCATACGTCAGGTGACGGCGATATGCCTGGTTGAACGTCTTCGCTATATTTTAAAATATCTTTAATATGGTAGTCACCCAATGCTTTACCACTCAAGTCCGACAAGCTATACACGAGCGAAGAACGTTTAGCTGACACCACGCATTTCATAAATTTTGGTGCTAGCTTAGAAGTGAATTTTTTAGCTTTATTTGATAAGTAATGCGTGCGTTTATACACAATCTGTCCCACCTTCAATTCCACATGTCTTTTTCTAAAGTTGTAGTATTTTTCATTCCGCCGGTGAGCAGTGTCTAGATGCCTTCTCACCTTAGCATAAATGATCTCTAATTCTTGAAGCTTTTTTCCATACGATAGAGGGTTATTAACAGCCACTGAATTAGGATGACATGGGATTTCAGATTGCCCATAAATAACGCCATCCCCTACAAACTCCCTACCATGAACCAGGAAATAAGGTGAAAACCCGGTAGCTTCACTAACAGCAGTGTTAAGCGCACATTGCAACTCCACCAAATTCTCATCCCATCTCCTATGTTCAGATCTCACATAACATGAGATAGATTGAACTACGTTCCTTATCGCACGTTCAGCTTGATTCGTCTGGGGATGATACCTAGGATTATAATAAATATTAGGTACGTTATATTTAGTTAAAAGATCTTTAAACTGTTTACTAACATACTGAGGCCCATTATCCATATAAATAGTTTTACACACTCCATGAACCAGAAACACATTCCTTTCTATGAACCTGGCTACTGTTGCACCTGTTGCTAGCCTTATAGGACACAACATAACATACTTGCTAAAGTAGTCAGACACAACAATTAAATGTACGTTTCTGTTTCTGGAGACTGGAAATGGTCCCAGCAAATCACAAGAGATGGCTTCAAACGGCTTGGAGACAAGTTTAGGATTACCCATAAGACCTGGCCAAGATGTATTAACAGGTTTATATAGTTTGCACACTTCACAACTCCCTACATATTTTACCACGCTCTCATACATCTGAGGCCAAAAGTAACTAAGTGACAAACGTTTATGGGTTTTCCACACACCTAGATGAGCACTTACAGTATCATCGTGGTGTTTTTTTTAATAACTCTAGCCTATCTTCTTGTGGAACTACCAGTTTCCATTCGAAATCTGTCGTAAGATCATATTTATTTTTAGTGAACCTATATAAGAGATTATCCCTAATACTAAAATTAGGATAGTGCTTAGGATTATTAGTGACCCTATTTTTAATATGTAAGTACCAAGGATCTTTAGTCATAGTACAGTCCACCAAGTCAATCTTAATACGAGATAAAGCATCTGGGACAATATGGTCCTTGCCTTTAAGGTGCTCTATATCAAAATTGAATTGGTTCAGTCTCATGCTCCAACAAGCCAAACGACCTGTGGGGTTCTTAAGTTTATTAAACCATAAAAAGGAGGCATGATCAGTCACTACAGTACATGTTTGACCTTCCACGTACTGCCGAAACTGTTCTAAGGCGAAAATCACAGCTAACAGTTCCCGCTCAGTAGTACTATAGTTTATTTCATTCCGGTTCAGTGTGCGACTGCAATACGCAACAGGGTGTTCCACACCATCATGGCTTTGTGTTAACACCGCAGCTACAGAGTACGCAGAGGCATCACTGAGTATTCGGAAAGGAAGGGTGTACACAGGCATTTTGAGTATAGGAGCAGAAACTAACGCCGACTTAAGGAGGTTAAAAGCTTCCTCAGCCTCAACCGTCCATAAGAACTCTACCTTCTTCGATGTCAGTTTGCAAAGTGGCTTGCTAGTTTTAGAAAAGTTATTTATGAATCTCCTGTACCAACCTGCCATACCCAGGAATCGCTTCACCTCTATGGGGTTAGTCGGGATAGGATAGTTGAGGATCACATCAATCTTACCGGGGTCTGTTCTCAGGCCATGCTTATCGACATAGTAGCCAAGATACTTCAGCTCGCTTCGACAGAAATGAGATTTTGTCATGTTGATTGTCAAACCAGCGTCCTTTAAGCGCTGATAGACTCTGTCTAAGAGTTCTACATGCTCTTCAAAGGCACTAGATATACAAATTATGTCATCCTGGAAGCAAAATACCTAATTGTCGAATTCTGGGCCAAATAGCTTGTCCATCAGACGTTGCATGGTTGCGCTTGCCCCTACAAGACCAAAACTCATGGAGTTAAAATGAAATAGCCCCTTCGCGGTACCGTGAAGGCAGTCTTCTCAGCAGAGAGAGGAGAGTCATAAGGTATCTGCCAATACGCAGCACTTAAGTCTATGGAAGTTAAATATTTGGCATTATTAAAATGATCTAAAATCTGATTTATGTAAGGCAGAGGGTACGCATCTTCCTTAGAAATAGAGTTAAGTTTCCTACAATCTAAACACAGCCTTAGTTCACCGTTGGCCTTCTCTACCATCACAACTGGAGAGTTCCAAGGGGATTGAGATGGGGATACTACACCTAACCAGCATCCTATCCAACTCCTTCTCTAGAGCCTGTTGTTTGATGGGAGACAACGGATAATATCTTTGTTTAATTGGTTTATGATCGCCGGTATTTATGGTATGATTTACTAAGGTCGTTCTACCTAACCCTACTCTATCGGTGTTAATAGAATCAAATTTCTCGACAAATGCGGTCTATTACCACTTTTTGGGCTTTATTCAAGTTGTCATACTCCTCGAGTCCATTGTTAAGTGACAATGTCTCTATGGGGTTACTCGAATTAAACCTCTCAGAGGGAAAAGTTTGTGCAAACAGCTTATTAGCCAACTCAAAATGATGCCAAAAGTCTATCCCGAATACCATTGAAGTAGTGATATCTGGGACGACATAAAATTTAATTACTTTAATAGTGGAATTATATAAGACAGGTAAAGAGACATAGCCTAAGCATTTAAGTTTAGTGCTGTCAGCAGTCTTTATAATGCAGCAACGATCCGGGCTAAAGCTTTCTACTTTAAAGCCAAGATCCAAAAATATGCGGTGTGAGTCATTCCTTAATATAGAGCATGACGCACCAGAATCTAAGAGACCTAATACATTTAAGTTGAGTATTCTCACCTCGAGATAGGGTCGAATATCGTCTTCCTTTTGTTCAAAAAGAGCCTCGCAGTGAGAAGAACCGGTTAGGGTCCCGATTTCTACCACGATAGGTGCAAGACTCTTGCAAGCTAGTTTTTTGGCTCCAGAGGCGTATTGCACTTAGGGCAATCAGGCCTTTTTACACCTTTCATACCACACCTAAAACACAATATTTCCCTAGATTGCTCGCAGGAGTATGCACTGTGGTTAGAGTCTCCACACCGTAGGCACCTTCTACTAGTCGTTGAGGGTCTATTCTCAACAACTGAAACAGATTCATTAGATGAAGGACTACTTTCTACTAGAGAAACCTGTTTTCCAGGTTTAACTATGTTTTTATTCTGAAGTTTGTTTAAATCTGATGAGATTGTGAACGTGTTGAGCTCGGGCTCCCTAAAACTTTCGGCTCTGACACGTGCCAACTCCAAGCGTTTTCCTAAAGATTTTAATTGTTCTACACTGTCGACTTCATGTAAGGCAAGTTCCTTCATGTAGTCTGGTCTTATGTTATGCATCAAAATATCTAATTGTTCCTTGTTAGTCATAGAGAAAGAAAGCCTAGAGAACATGGTGGACATGGTCGAAATGTAATTTGCCAATGTCTCGGTTCGGGCTTGTGTACGACGCCTAAATTCATCACGTAACCTGTAATCGTAATCAGGTGTGTCAAAGTTTAGCTTCAAATCAGTGATCAGCTGTTGATATGAACTGATGGTGTCCCTATTAGTCCGATACCACGCTAGAGCAGCACCGTCCAGCAAATCAGAGAAGGCAGCCAATATCTTCGACTCCTTGACTTCACGTGCCTGTCTAAGCTCTTCTAATCTTTCTAGAAATACGCGTACACAGGTCGAACCATCATATTTTAAATTAAAAGTATTTAAATTGATCGGACGATCCTTGTACACTACGGTCTCCTGAGCAGTAGGGATTTCCGGCATGCTACTACGTATCGAGCGGTCACTCCTCAAACGCACGGTAGGGATCCTATCATCGAATTGTTGTTCTGTGTCGCTATCTGAATTTTCTGATAGCGTGATTCTGGTAGCGAGAATCTTGATGAGCCTACCTCTGATATTATTTAGTGACTCACACTCTATACCACAGCGAGCTAAGTGATCTATCAAATAATTAGCCCTAAGAGCGGACCTCGAACGAACATTCCTATCTCTACCGACCTCACCCGATGCGATAAGTGCCTCCAATTCTTCTACCTTGGGCTCACAAGACTGCAGCTCGATGTCAGGACTCGGTGTCCTGATGGGCATAGCCTTCAAACTGCCACGTCGAGATAATCTGAAGACCGTCCTCAGCTGACTTCGCAGTGAAGTGACCGTTGAAGAAGAGTCAACTGAAACCCCAAGAATTTTGAGTTCATAAAACAGTTCATCCTTTCTCAGGCAAGATATATATTTGTGGATGTATGACATCATAAAAAAATCTAAGTAAAAAAAGCAAAAATTAAATTTAAGTTCTCCGAAGTGGAGGTACAAAGTTTAAAATTTAATAGTTATTAATAGGTACCTGATATGGATTTCAAAAATAATTATTAAAAGTTAAACACAGGTAAGGCACCTATTTAAATAGTTAATGTACAGTTTAGGTACTAAAAGGCACAAAGAGAATTCAAAAATATTTATAGTTAGAATGAGGTGGTATTAATACAACTGCCTACCTTCTCTACTAGTTAAAATCACTAGATTCAACACTATATAAGTGATAGAGAGCAGAAAGTATTGTTTTACATTAAAGTTAATGAGTAGTTGATAAAATATTTCTTTATCAACTTTGCTCGGTTACAATAATTAAAGAAAGTTAAGTTACAATAAAAAACTTTGAGGTTTTACCCACATCATAGAAATCAAAAAATATATGGGTCACGCCCTTGAAGAGAAAAATTCTACCCACTATTGAGTAGATAAAATTTATTTATTAGAAAAATATGTTTTTTTTGATTTCACCCTCAAAAGAAAAAGAAAAAAAGAAAAAAGGTTTACCTACTAAGAAACTTAGCAGGCAAACAGACTTAAAACTAATCCGAAAAAAAAGGGCCGAATGAATTTAATAATTTTAGCAGCAATTTTAATTTTGAAAATAAATATTGATTTGGTTGTACCACAATGTGGAAATCGGAGACAACCTTGCTTACGTACCTGCCGCTTGGTAGAGCCAATTAAGGTCCTGGAGAGTTTCAGACCAAGTCCCTTATTGAAACCCTGACCATCACACACACAAAATGGAGAAAAGCCCCACGTTGGGCGCCACTTGTAACAGTGTAAGTCAGCCTTACCCACCAGCTGGATCAACGGGGAGGCCTATGAGTCTCTTTAGGGTTATCCCAGGGCGCCAGTTCACGTATGAACGGTGTGTGTGATGATAGGAGAATTCAATAAGGTACAACAGTAGAGAGAGTTCACAGAGTATATATATTTCTAACTTCAAAACAAATAGACACTGGATATTAGAAATAGTTATAAGATTTATACAAAGAATATGTAGGTAGCCCCTATTACACCTCTTAAAACATTTAAACAGTATTGATTAAATTAAATTATTGAGGTTACTCGGACAAAGGTAGGTGTGTGGCTACTGGCCTACTCCTTAAAACACAAATTACAGGTACGGTAATTATTTTAATCTTGACCTTAGATTATGCCGATGGTTCTTGGAGCTAGAGTAGACAGTATTATTAATGAAGAACAGGGGACAAGATGTTGAGCAAAGTACTTAGCTTAAGTGTTTGGTCCACGCGGTCAGCTGGGATTGTCAGGGGGGGCGCACGTGCTGTGGTCCTGTGAGCCCAAAACGACCTCGTGTATCCTCGACGTAGATTGATCAGACTTTATACGGTACTGCTCCAGAAACGTCGACTACCTTAGCAATTCTGCACCAAGACCTCAGACATCAGTAACACAATCAAGATACGCCCTTTGGAATGCCTAAAACAGAAAAAATGCTTCCACGTTGTCCAAGTCGAATGGGATGGAACACTCCCAGCCTCTTGAGATCACGTTAGATAGGACGCTTGTAATGTATCGACAATTGCTTCGATTAAATTTTTATTCTTCCAAGTAAAATAACTTCTTCCAGAATGTATTTTTGTAGGTTAAGTGTGCGACAGATGTAGTGTTTGAAGAGATTTTATCAGTAAAGTATTCAGCAGTGGAAAGAGGCCCACGACAGCTCGCGCTGGCTTTTTATCAACTCCGAGCTGTTTCTAGATTCTTCCTTTCCTGCAAAAACTAGTTCAAACCACTTTTCTACAAGCAAAACTTATCGTCAGCCGGAAACTCCTCTATAGATAAAAAGCAATATCATTGACATTCACCTTTTTAAGAGAATATTATGACATGGCTAGATAATACTCTGCCAAGTTCCCACTAAATCCTCTAGAGTGCGCTATACAATGTGTAGAACACCGTATGGCGAATGAATCATAGTCAAGACTTGACGTTTGTCGAGTTGACATCTATACATCAACTGACACTAATGACGTTCATAATATCATTACAAATGTTTGTTTACGTTTTGTGAGTGTAATGAAATTACGATGTTACAAGGTTAGTCGTGAACTGATTTGAGTTGATATCCATGAAAAACGAATGAAACGAAACGTGCCCGTATTTTTTAGATAGATAGAGAACAGAATAACACACGATTGCCATTTCAACGTTTGTACGTACGTTGTATTAAGAACTTTCCACACAAACAATTAGCAGCAACCTTCCATTTGTAACATAACAACTTTAAGTAAATTTAACAGCAATTTGCAGTACTTTAACACTCCACTCTCGTTACACTCACAGACAAGATGATACTGCTAATTGGGCTCTCCAGCAGTTAGAAATCCAATAAGTTAAACTAATACTGAATACTGTAATAATGGTAACACGATTTTATTATTGGAACTAAATTAAACCTGACTAAGGTTAGGCTAATTGAATTCAAATAATAAAGGCTTATTCAATGTTTCGAAGAGTGTCTCATAAGTGCTACATTCTGCACGGACAGCATAACTATTTAAGATTCTGAACTAAGTCCTTCCTCATATTCCTCCGATTATACTTCTAAAATACTGAATTCCAATATTAACTTCATGTTTTTGTGACGTACATTTTAAAAGTAGTAGGAAAGAATAGAGGACTAAAATGAAGATGTGCCAAAGTCTAGACCACACATGATGCTCCACTTAGTTAAAATCACGGGAATGATATGGTAAAGTATATACGTTATAAAGTAAATACGTTGTTATAAATGCCATATGTCATGCAATAAAAACTGACTCTAATGTAACCTATTAAGGCGGTGACTACACGGGTTCTATTCTGAGACCTGTAATATTTCTGCTCATATCAGTAATATTTGCTTACAAAGCCAATGTCATTTGTTGTCTCAGCAGAACAAACAATCTTGGCCCTCTTTCAACAAATTTGCTTGTTTGTTGTTATTTGTTCGGCGTTTTCATTTAATGATCAATTACGAAGTATTTTGGTTATAAAACTTTTATTTTTTATTCCAGTTTAAAGCATCTTCTATATTCGTTGACCCGTGTATCTGGACTTCAGAGGGAGATAAATAACATACATTGGGGGTTGAAAACACTTTCTAACGTATCCGCATACCTACCATATTAGATTGTTAACCAAGGGATGAAAGCATCCCACTTCTGACGAGATATTTTGGCGCTCGAACGTAGTGAGAGCGCCAATAGTTCGAGGCAGAAATGGGTGTTTTCACCCGCCTTAATAGGTTACATTAGAGTCAGTCTACACTCTACTTTTCATTTCGAATACGAGGAAAGCAAATAAATAGTCAGATAAAAAAATTGTAACAATTGAGATTGATCACGTACCAAGTATTGTACTTTACGCCTATTTTTTTTAAATTTTGTTTTATAATCGCGCTTTTTTCAGGGCAGGCTGAAGTCTTTTGGTCATACCGCCTTGTCATTAGTTATATTTTTCCATGCAAAATAGTCTTCGGTTTTTAATTTCTTCGTTTAATTTCTTCGTTTAATTTTTTCACGCACATATTTTTTAGAAGCGCTATGGAGTATTTCTTTAATGATTTGACGCGTTACGGCGGGCGATTTAATCAGGTTTAGTCGGATTCTCAACCTTAAAATACTGACAGACTTAAAGTACTGACAGTTATACCTTAAAATACTCAGTATTTTAAGGTTTAACAAATAATTATTGTTTGTCCTATTTACGTTTTATTTTACTGTAACTCAACTCTTTTTTGTTTATGACCATTCAAAAACCAGAATGTTGTATTGACTTAATCGAACTTTGGCAGTATATTTATTTTACTTTTCCGCCCTAGGGCCGAAATGTATCACTTTCAACCTGCATATCAGGTAAGTAATGACCCACTTTCAGAGCATGAGAGATGAAAAATATTTATACAAAAGAATATAATAATATTTGTAGGCAAGTTTTTTTTTTTTTTTTTTTTTTTATATTTGGTTCGCCAAATTGACGCCGCCCGCCTGGTGGTAAGTCGTGACGACGTCTAGCGATTGTGGGCCACTCTCACAGCACACATTACTATTGAGAGTGGCCCTCAACTTGACGACCTACTGATGTGCCTCTTCACGCTCCGCTTAAAGAACCCAGGATTATATGTGGGAGGAAACACGTGCACAGGCAGGGCGTTCCAGGCCACTATCGTTCGGCAGAGAAACGAACGTTTAAAACGTTCGGTTCTCGCGAACATGCTATCCACTGTGTGGGGGTGGCATCTCTGCCCGGCACGAGTCGTTCGGGATCGGAAGGAAGAGGGTGGGATCAGATTGAAGAGCTCTTCAGAACACTCGCCGTGGTAAATACGGTAGAATGCGGCCAAGGAAGCTATTGTTCGGCGCTGAGCTAGCGGCTCAAGGCTTCCCGTTACCTCCGGACAACCAATAATACGGATAGCCCGTCGCTGCATAGCGTCGAGAGCGTCCAGCAGATACTTCGCGGAGCCGTCCCAGAGGTGAGAGCAGTATTCGACGCAGGGTCTAATCTGCGTCTTGTACAGCAGACACCTCTGGTCCGGTGTAAAGAATCTCTTTACCTTATTCAGTATTCCTAGTTTCCGCGAAGCTAGCCCTATACATCTTTCGATGTAGTTTTTATTATTGAGCTCTCGACGAACGTCTATGCCAAGGATATCAAGGTTGTCCTTCATTGGTAGTAATGCATTCTGAAGAGAGGGTAGGGGAAGGAAAGGGGATTTCTTCGCAGTAAATGCACACGCCTGTGTTTTGCGGGCATTGAACTCGACCAGGTTCTCGGTACCCCATTGAGAGATACTGTCGAGGTTACGGTCGAGATCAGCCACGAGTCGTCGTCTCTCCTCCTCAATCTCACTGCGTGACCGTATTACGTGGGACCAATAAGAAATTGACTGGCTAAATGTGGAAGTAAAATAAATGCATCCGCCGTTGGGGAACAGGCATGATTTTATGCATTATTCAGTCCCCCACAATTCTGTGAATGTACTCAGACAAAAGTAGGGAATGCATGCTTACCAGTCACGTAGCATATTTGCAATGTGCTAGTCCCGCGGTAATGCCAGGGAACATCGTTAATTAAGGCCACTAAAGCCGGAATGGACGGAGTCTATAATTGAGTTGAGCAACAGGCTCCTATGGGTATCATCACGTTCGAGGTACATGAGTTTCTTCCTATTGTTTACAATACAACCTTATAGTAATATGTATGACATAAAAACTACTCTGTAGTTGAGATTTTGTGTTTCCCTTGAAGTGATTTTTGGAAAATTTACCTTTCAACTGTCAATTATGAGTATTTTTTTAACTGTCCAGAGCCGGTTTAAGGAAAAAAAACGCCAAAAAGTTTTTTTTCTCTTTTCTTAAAAATGGTTCTCCAAGGATGTTTTTAGGACATTGCTAAAAAAAACCATAGTCGATTAAAATAATTCATGTACAATGAGATAGGCCAAATATAATTCGATTGGCCCTAAATAATCCCCAAGTATTAAAAAAGTGTGGCACACGCTTGGCCTGTTTTGATAATATATGACGCTTAAAACTTAAATATCTGGCAAACAAATACTTAAACTAAAAAATTCTCTTACAAACCTCTCAATGTTTTTAATAGATCTATCTAATGATACCACACGGTGGGGTTGTAAAAAAATCAACCCCAATCGTAACATTAAAAAAAAATTTGGAGATTGTTTATGGGAAATGAAACATGATACTTGTAACATATTTGTCCTATCTGTAAATGAATTATTTTAATCGGCACTGGGTTTTTGGTCTATACATTTTATGGGATTGTCTTTTGCATCAATTGTAAGTATTTGAAGTGAAAGCAGCTAAGTACTAACGTCACAGAATAGGGTACTGCTACCGTCCTAAGACGGCCAATGAGAACACTATTAGTAATGCTCGCCGACTTTATAGAGACATTGCTAAACGCTTAATCGATGCTTCTCAGGACCAGAAAGCTGGCTATTTACTGGCCCAAAGAATAAGTATCGCCATCCAACGTGGCAACACAGCCTGCATTCTGGGAACCTTCCCAGTCGGCAATGACGCAGAGGATTTTTTAAATGATATTTTGTAATGTAAATAATTTTAGTAATTATAATTGTGTATATTGTAAAAAAAAAATTGTAATAATATTTAGTTATTTGCATATTCTTTATTACAATAGTAGTTTTTTTTTAAGTCACTTTTCGTTCGGAACTAAACATGATGCTTTTTCTAAATGGTCAGAACCTCGTTGATAAGGTGTATGTAGTTGAATGTAATACTACTTAATTACAAGTAAAAAAAAAATTTTTAGGGTTCAAAAATTCTTACTAGGTATGCAATGCATGCTGCTAATTGCAAATGTTGAGCGGAACAAATGTTTTTATTACATATCAGAATCAGAATCAAATACTTAAATTAATTTAATCGAATGAAAAAAAAATCCGTTTTCATTGTTGACGCACGAGTTTCCATGGCAACCACTTAATCATCTGGTTTTTCGGTGATGTCCAGGACATTTTCAGTGATTATTCCTCCATGGCTGACCATGGAAAATAGAGCTGACTCTATTTTCATGATTTCAGAGATATGCACTCCCGGGTATGATGTCGACCAACTTGCCAAATTTGGTCAAAATCGGTCGAGCCGTTTCGGAGGAGTTGGCACACAAACGATTTATACTTGTCGCCTAAGATTGAGCTTCGCTTCGCTCCCCTCAATTATTTTAAACCTAAGTTCCAACTTTTATGTATCTCTTTATAATTATACTAGATAGTTCCATTAAAATAACAAAGTTATCTGAACGCACAGTGCGCCACCGCTCACCCCAACTTTGTAAAGGATCTTACCAATGTCTAAATCAATTTTCAATAAATCTCGTAAATGCTTTAAATGAGAGACTCCAATTATTTCGTAAATGGGTTTCAAAGTGCCAATGGTTGTGAACCTCGTCGATTTTAATTACGTTATAATTAATAAGTCTAAGAAAATGTTTCTTTAACAAATGTTTGTCGTTTTTACTTAACGAGAAATGTTTACGAGACGTTTCTCACTTTGACTTTACGTGTGAAATCAAAATTAAATCTTTTGAAAACGGTAATCAAACATACTTTGATTACGTTTTTAATTAACAACATCAAACGTGTACTCATTTTTAAACATTTACACATTGCAGTCATACCTAGCTGATATCAAACTGGGTCTTATTAAGATATTAGTAAATGTATGTTATCCTATTGTACTGGCGCGGCGTTGCGATTGCATTGTACCAAACGTGCTCACGGGTTTGGTCTTCAAATAAAAAGATTGGTAATCAAAACGTACTGTGCCGGTAACATTATCAAGTGCCGTCGCAGTCGGTCCCGGTTGTCAAACGAACATCTACGGCAGTCGTTACGTTACAAAAATCCGACTTTTTTTTTTTTTTTTTAGTTCCGCGGTCTAAGGCCGCGGCCGCTCTAATGTCCGTTGCCGGGCGTCTCTGGTTACAAGCAGAACGTATTTCCACTGGCGCCCGGCGGACTTTGACCACCTCTGTGGTCTCTGCGGGGGTTGGGTCGGGATGAGAATCCCGCGTCGTTGGGGTCGGGTTTTATCCCGCGTCAGTGAGTGAATCTGGTTGCGTGCTATGGGGCAAAGGCCCCGCAGCACGCAACCCTTCTAGCCTGCTTCTGTAAGGAAGACGGGTGGCGATCCCGCCGTCCTCAGGCCCCGATCAACAAAAATCCGACTAATGTTAAAGTACACACAATGTACATTCGTCTACATTTAGTCTTAAGAAAATGTGTAAATGAGTCAATTATTGAAAAAGAGTGACCGAGAGTTTTATTGCCAGGTTCTTTCTCTCGGTTCTACTTATTGCTTTGCGAATCTGGCAGTACATATAAATACAGAAGCAATTATATTTTTTATTTTAAGTACTTACTGACGTTTGTAAGAGCCATTTAGTGACCTATACAAATAAATAAATTATTTCATTTCATTTCATTACAGAGCTTCGATATCGCCCATGGGTTATTTTGGAGGTCAGATGACAGTCGCTCCACGGAAAATATTGAAGTTTAGCCGCATCGCAGTAAGACTGGAAAGCCGAACCCAACTAGGCTGGGAAAAGGCTCGGTGGATGAAAATGACCTGTAATATTATCACGATTAACTCCCGTTTAGACATCAGTTATGAGTTTAAATGTACTACGAGTGATAATATGTATTAAGAGTTCTGCGATATTGACTTCAAGGTGCGTTCTCAATTCCCGCGTAAACACATTAGGTCCTTAGTAAAATTTTATGCATCAGTCTCAATTCAACTTTACTCAAATATATTTATTAATGATGGTTATAAATTTAAATATGTCTTTACCTATGAAATTGCCATTTTGTATGAAAAAAATTGAACGAATTTTTTTTCATGTATTTTTTATTTGTATTAATCGAAGTAATCACCCATGCAATCAATGTATCTTTGCCAACGCAGCGGCAGTTTATTGATGCCCTTCTTAAAGAAATCAGCTGGACGGGAGGCAACAAATTCTTCAAAGGCATTTTGTACTGCCTCTCGGGTATTGAATTTCTTTCCCGCCAAGAAGTTATCCAAATTATGGAAAAAGTAGTAGTCTGTAGGCGCAAGGTCTGGTGAGTATGGCGGATGACGGAGAGCTTCCAACCCCAGTTCTTGCAACTTGGAGACCGTCTGCTGTGCAGTATGAGGTCGCGCATTGTCGTGCAGGAGCAGCGGAGCCGAGCGATTGACCAATACTGGTTGGAAATGTGCCAGCTTCTCCATCATTGTGTTCAGTTCTTCACAGTACATATCTGCAGTAATGCTCACCCCGTTTGGTAAGAAGCTGTGATGAATCACACCGGCGCTAGACCACCAAACAGTGACCATCGCTTTTCTTGGGGTAAGTTTTCGTTTAGGGCATTGTTTGGGTGCTGAACCAGGATCCAACCAACTTGCTGAGCGCTTGCGGTTATCAAACAGCATAGAATAGGTAATACGGTATAGGAAACACAGCGGGTCCAGCAAGATGCTACAACACCACGTGTAAAGTTATCCCTTATATTTATTGGATAATTTCAATATACAAATAATATTCAATATTTAAATTATCTAGAAAGGAGGGGCTCCTGGTCTAGTGGTAATCGACTATGTTAACACATTGCAAGGTTAAGCAACATCGAGTCAGGCCGGTCTTAGGATGGGTGATTATTTCTTAAGACACTGAGACCCCTCCGTGCCTCGGAGAGCACGTTAAGCCGTCGGTCCCGGTTGTCATACAAACATCTATGACAGTCGTTAGGGGTAGTAGGAGCCCTAAATCAAAAATCCGACCGGTCTAACTACAGAACTTCGATGTCGCCCATGGGTTGTGGAGGTCAGATGGCAGTCGCTCCACGGAAAATATCGAAGTTCAGCCGAATCGCAGTTAGACTGGAAAGCCGACCCCAACTTTAGTTGGGAAAAGGCTCGGTGAACGATGATTTAAATTACTTATCTAGAAAATAGTAACTATGTAAAGAAGGGAATAATGGGATAGAATGCGTAAAGGCATCCATTTATGCATTTCAATTCCATAACCTAACTATAGGTACATCTTATATTCTGGCTAGCTTAACCCAAAAATGTTGTTAAAACAAACACACTTATTATGCCTATACCTACTTCATAACTTTAATTAGGTTTCTTGGTAAAGAAATAAGTTGCCAAAACTAATAAACTTGCTTTCTAACTATAATTAAGTTCATACAAGTTATGATGAAGTGGTACTTAAATGTAATTCCATCAGTTATTGATTCATTACGATGTTTCTATGTAGTGTCGAAGCACTCTTCCGTTCTGAGTGACATGAAAGAGCTTTACGTAATAGGATTTCTCTGACCTTTGAAGTACTCCATTCCTCCATTACATAATATTTTTATACCATTTTCTATATGATCACGAGGAAATTATAAGAATAATATTATTTTCAAAACTTGAATGGAATATCGATGCTTTAACATCGACTTATCTAAATAAAACCGGCCAACCGCGAGTCGAACGAATTCAAAGTGTTTCGTGGGTATGCGTCATCATAACATCATAATCATCTTAACATAGTATAAAACAAAGTCGCTTCCGTTAGATCTTAGATCTTTAAAAGTACGCAACGGATTTTTATGCGGTTTTTTACCAATGTATAGAGTAGTTCTCGAGGAAGGTTTTTGTATATTTAAATTATATACAGCTCAGCAGGGTCAGCTAGTTATTTATACAACATAAGAGGTATCTTATGTTGTATAAATATTAGGTAAGTATACATATATATATTTTTTTAATATCGAGCAAAAGCGAACTAAAAAATTAAGTTTGTTGTATGACAGTCCCAGTTAAATGATTAGGTATACATAAATCTGTATATTATTCTGTCTTTGTTGTTATAGCGACGACTGAAATAGGTACCTACATCATCTATGAAAATTTCAATAGTCTAGCCATCACGGTTCGTAAGGATCATTTCGTAGGCTAGAGGCTATCGTAGGCTATAAGGCTATAGGGTGTGGCGTATAGTACGAGTATCACCTATGCAGCTGCTCCCAAAGTTAATACCAATCCCAATTTTCCTATACTATTATTATAATATTGCTCGCCTTCGGTTTGTGTGCATTTTGCTAACTCTGTTGCAAACTGTATGATAGTGCAACTTTGTCTGACCTCGATTTGAATTTGTGCTACGTCAAATACACTACAACATACACCAAAGTTCAGAAAACTACTGCTTAGTTGCCAAAACTTCATCAACGTATTTAATTATACCGCAACACCCAGTTTTTAACAACGAACCTGCGAACCAATTTAAATTTAAAATGGTTTACGTTGACTAAATTGAAATATTTATTGGAACAGAGTAAATATTTTACAAAGGCTTTGTACTGAAGCTCGAAGCTAACGTACACTTGAAGCTTTCTTAGTTTATTTAGCATTGAGTTCACGTTGATAACTTAATAGTCGGATATTGATAAAATTCCGTGCTCCTCGAAAGTCGTTCCAATGTTACAAAAACGCAGCTGATTATTAGATGACAGAATAAATAAGATGTTTGCTAATATTAAGCTATCATTTCTATTTTCAAATATGTTAAACATAAAATATTTGAGAAATAGTAGAAGAAAACTCAATGCTTTCCAATACCAAAATATAATTTTTGTGTCTGTCTTTCGGTCTGTAATCCCTTCTCTTAGGTGCTGAACAGATATTTTGCAGTGTTTAGAAAATATCGTCGTCTAAACTATTTGATAAGGCCGAAGCTGCGGGCATCTAAGTAGTTATTATATTAATAACAAATTAGATGCCCGTATAATTCAGTAAAGTGTAAAGTTGCCAAACAAGGAAAACATTACCTAGACGTGTGACTTCCATTCGGCGTTTGTCGTATACAGACTGTTATGTAACATGAGGTACGTGACTCGCGGCTTGGCCCGCCAAGCCACGATGCATTAAAACTTTTCTATTTAGAAGAAACATGGCTCTCACATAGCAGTGCCATTTGGGAGAAACACAAGTAATAACGCTTTCTATATACGAAACACTACGTGCTTTTGTTTGATAAAATGTTTTGCTGTTGACTATTTCTATGGTATATTTTTGTGTAGTAGGAAAGTTTGTGCTATCCAGAGAGAGTTGTGCATAATCCGGATTACTGGAATGTAGATTTATAGTCTGTTCGGATCATGAAAATACTCATTCATCGGTAGTAAAGGCATATTCACAGTGCAGTCAAAATTAAACGCCCGGACTGCAGAGGTACGAGTACATCAGTCCGCAGTTGGAATTTAGGTTTGGGTTACAGAATGGTTATTGATTTCTTTTTGTTTATAGAACCCGGTTGCGGCAATTTTATTTACTTACTAACTGTTTTCCCAAAGAGGGGCTCGTGGTCTAGTGGTAACCGACAATGTTAACACATTGCAAAGGTTAAGCAACATCTAGTCAGGCCGGTCTTAGGATGGGTGACCATCTCTTAAGACACTGAGACCCCTCCGTGCCTCGGAGAGCACGTTAAGCCGTCGGTCCCGGTTGTCATAGGAACATTTATGGCAGTCGTTAGGGTTAGTTGGAGCCCTCAAAAATCCGACCGGGTTGTGGAGGTCAGATGGCAGTCGCTTCACGAAAAATATCGAAGTTCAGCCGAATCGCAGTTAGACTGGAAAGCTGACCCCAACTGAGTTGGGACAAGGCTCGGTGAATGATCACTAACTGAAAGTTGTTTTGCCGTAGGGATTTAAAAAAATAGTTTACGAACGATTTTCAGACCTACCAAATTTTTATAAGAATCGATCAAGACGTTTCGGAGGATTTTTGCAACACACACTGTGACACGACTATACTTATTAGATTTATTATTGTCAAAATTAAAGCAAACTTGATATCATAATATAATATTTTATTATACTCGTAGAATAATTATTATTATATAAATCACTCGCTTTACTCCACTTTGGAATATTGATTCAATTTTGTAGAAACGTATTCATTTTTTAAATTTATGAACCATTCATCCATTTTGCCTGCTGAGTTTACAATGTGAACTTGTCTTTCTAATTTAATATGGTTTGATAAGTCAAGTGTCGTGGTTAGGCTATATTTATTTTAGCGAAGCGTGAAGAGGCACATTAAGTACTAGGTCGTCAAGTTGAGGGCCTCTCTCTAAAGTATTTCTGTGTACTATATAAAAGTCGCCCACAATCGCCACACGTCGCCCCTGCTTACTCTCAGGCTGGCGGCGTCAATTTGTTGACCTAAATATTTAAAAAAAAGGCTGAGAGAACTACGAGTCACTTTTTTCTAAGACTATAAGCGTAATATCACTTTGAGTGGCAGTTCCGTATTCCTATCAAACCCACGCGATCGGTTCGCGTTGAAGATTGTGGGGATACTTAAAATTACTTCTACTCTGCTATAGACGAACTGGGCAGGTCGGACGAATACTGTATAAAACCGAAAACGGTTGTGCCTGTGTGTGTATTCAAACAGAATCACGTCTTTATCCCCGAAGGGGTAGACAGAGACTGATGTACTGTAGGCATTACATCAGTCCATGTTAGTCATTCTGCCAGTAGGTGCACCGCGTGCAGGTGGGAACGACTTGAGTCCTGGAGATGTTGATAGAGCCCTTTGCACCCAAATATTTAATATATAATTTCAAGTAGGTACCTACCTATTAAACACCAAAGTAATCAGATACGAAGTACCCACCTAAGTATAAGGTCACTTGTTCTCTGCACGATAACTTTTTCTGATTCTGGACTTAAAACTGAAGTAGGTACTAGATGAAGTGAAGTGTAACATTCGGGATCAATAAAGTGGTGAATGCAATTTGCATCTAAAAGCTCAAATTGCCTTTGAAAATGCTACTGGCTGCTATGAGGCCGGCCGTTGTAGGTGGTAATTAAAATTGGAATTTCTCTTTTAAGCCTGCTATTTGTAAATTTTCACAAAGCACTAGTTCTAAAAAACGCGCTTGTTTATTGCACGGCAACCAGACTAAAATTCAATTTTTAATCTAGCTACAATTACGAGTTTCAATTAACTTCAAAGTAAATTACATAAAAGCCAATACATAATTTTTACATAATTTCCTTTTTTTTATTAAATTCTTAAAATTTTGATGTAAGTACATTCTTTTTTTTAATTCTGCGGCCCGAGGCCGCTGCTGCCTACGTCTATTGCCGAACGCCTCTGAATAGCACTAGGAATTTTTTTAAGGCAGTGAGCTACCACCAGATTTTTGTAAAAAAAAATGTGTTTGTTATTAAAAGTAATACTTTCAGTCGGTTCTGTTATCGAAACTGAGTCCAAAATATTTTTTTGTAAACGGTGGTACTTTCATGGTGTAGGTATATACAAAAACTTTCGTCGAGAAACACTATCCATTGGTGAAAACCGCAGCAAAATCCGTTGCGTAGTTTTAAAGATCTACGCATACATAGGGACAGACAGAGAGCGGGACTTCGTTTTATACTATGTTATGATTAATATCTAATACATAGAAGAGAGAAATAATCTAATGGAACCCCACTCACACTTTATCGAAGAAACATAGTCAGAAGCTGTATATTATTATGTTTATGTGCGTACGTTGTGCCAAGGCTTAGGTACTTATGAAATAGCCCATCGAATTTACAATTTACACCATGTGACCGTGTGTAAGACCCATACCTACCTATCAATAAATTGAATTGTTTATGTTGGAAACAAACCTAAGTAAATTATGTATCAAGAATTAAATAAAATGCGAACACAGGAAAAAGGCCAATATGCCAGTAAACGACGACAGTCTTTCACGGTATTGTGTATTGTATTGTACTAATATTAGGTATTTAAGTAGACTCAAGTATGACGGAAATCCATAGACCGATAATTTGGTAGAGGAGGAGGGTGTCGATCACTCCCCTCGATCCGTCAATTATCGAGTGAAAGTGAAAAACTCAATAAAAATACACAGGCGAGCAAGAATGAAAAAAATACAATTTATGAAACGTAACGTACGAAGCAGACACAAGGTTTCTACTGTTTTCTTATAGTACGAGTATACCAGCGGACGCTAAATTTTATACAAAACCCTTCAATGGTGAAAACCGCTTCAAAACCCGTTGCGTATTTTTAAAGATCTATGTATACAAACGGAACGGTCGACTTTGTTTTACACAATGTTATGATCTAAGCAATGTTATGATAATTCATGTAACGCCTACGGAAAATGTGCGTGAAGAACTAAACCAAACGATACCTTTTGCTGTTATGATGGTAAGAGTTACATCCTGCGACATATTATTATTATGTGGCGGAACAATTGAATGAGCGTTTGATATTGTGATTGTGACTGTATGATATATAGTGATTTATGGCATAGAATGAAATACTCGTAGTAATATCACCTACTTATCTATTTACTTATTTATGCCTATTTGAGACAGTGGCTTGGTAGCCTGTATCTATTACATTACATTTTTTTTCCTTCAAAGCTTGGTCCATACCTGGTCACATAGTGCCCTTGCCCTCATGTTATCCTTTTTTGGGTTGATGCTCCTAACTACATACATCACTACTGCTATTAGTGTTAACCAGGGTTCATTCCGTGTATGGGGAGGGGACATCATTGAAAGTGAATTTTCTAAATTAACGTATAACGTGTGGTGTATTAGTTGCAGCATCTTTCTGGATACGTGGTGTGTATTATACTATGAATGTAGTTACTGATGATTGAAAAAGAGGGACCTGGAGGTTTTATTGGCAGGTTCTTTTCTCTTTGGCTCCCCCCTTCTAAGATAAAAGTGTGCATAATAGCAAGTATTTTTTTAATGCACTTATACAATGATTTTAAATACAATGGATTTCGGATCATCGCTCAAAAGTGTCCGAACTAAACGAGAAACAAAACGCTAAAAGAGAAACAATCGCGCGCCAGTCTTGATTTTGACAACTGAACGACAACACGTTGCACAATGCCGTACTGTATTGTAAAAACGTGTAAAAACGTGACTGTATGATATATAGTGATTTATGGCATAGAATGAAATACTCGTAGTAATATCACCTACTTATCTATTTACTTATTTATGCCTATTTGAGACAGTGGCTTGGTAGCCTGTATCTATTACATTACATTTTTTTTCCTTCAAAGCTTGGTCCATACCTGGTCACATAGTGCCCTTGCCCTCATGTTATCCTTTTTTGGGTTGATGCTCCTAACTACATACATCACTACTGCTATTAGTGTTAACCAGGGTTCATTCCGTGTATGGGGAGGGGACATCATTGAAAGTGAATTTTCTAAATTAACGTATAACGTGTGGTGTATTAGTTGCAGCATCTTTCTGGATACGTGGTGTGTATTATACTATGAATGTAGTTACTGATGATTGAAAAAGAGGGACCTGGAGGTTTTATTGGCAGGTTCTTTTCTCTTTGGCTCCCCCCTTCTAAGATAAAAGTGTGCATAATAGCAAGTATTTTTTTAATGCACTTATACAATGATTTTAAATACAATGGATTTCGGATCATCGCTCAAAAGTGTCCGAACTAAAAGAGAAACAAAACGCTAAAAGAGAAACAATCGCGCGCCAGTCTTGATTTTGACAACTGAACGACAACACGTTGCACAATGCCGTACTGTATTGTAAAAACGTGTAAAAACTACGAAAAAAAAGCAAATTGAAGACGGTGTATCATATTTTCAGTAAATAAGCTTTTGTTTTATTATTTGCAATTTATTATTTCACTTAAAATACAGTATTTCATCGATAATAAATTAAAAGACAAAAGTAAATATTGCAATCCAGTCCAATACCGAAGTACCTATCTGTCTCTTTCGAACTCATCCCAAGCTCAGTAAAAAGAAAGAGACCATTTCATTTTCACTGAATAATGTACTAACAAAATGACCATTCAGATTTATTCGGATTACCGATAGCGATAAAACTATTTGGAACAAAGATTATAGTGGAGACGCCTTGGCTCTTTATGATTTTTTTTTCGTTATATGAACCAACATCTATTTCAGTTTTCCTCGGGACACTGTGCACAATGGAAAAATATTATTGCCCTAGCACGGCGAGAAGAATATTTTGATCCAAAAAATAACAATCTTGTTTGTTCGGCTCATTTTATGGACATAACAAAAAGAGGTCCGATCTTTATGAAACTTGTACAAGAATCCCTTGATTGAATGGAGGAGATAAGCCCAAAAATGTTTTTAATTTTCACAGGGTATCATTGTTTTGTCATAAATATAATTACACATGTCATTTTATTTCGTGTATGTACTGTTATCTTCTTTTTATTTGGATTCTCGGTAATGTTTTCTCACGGGAATCGGGGCCGAGATAACTATATCTCGCGGGCGGAGTCACGGTGATCAGCTAGTAGCCAATAATGTTCGTATCCCAAAAATTAACCATAAGATAAAAATAAATTAATGATGCGCAGTTTTAGCAACTAATTCAGTCACTTGAAACACGGCTATCTTGTAGTAGACGTAGCGACATAGCGTTATGAAAATAGTAATGAAAGCGGAAGAACTTTGACACCCGCAAGAAGTTTGGCATTTATAATATTATAATTAGTTAAATTCATTAATTCCCTTTTTGTTATTCATACACTACAGTTACTTATTATGAAACTGACTCGAAAAAAAAAATCTTTGTCAGTCGTTAATTAGTTTTTCAGCTTATTTCGTCTAACATAAACAAGTAATTACAATTTATAAGATTATGGAAGTTATTGTAGTCTTACATTAATTATTACGCCTACGTAGGTACATATCATGGAATCCTTAAAAGACTTTAACAAAATAAACCTACTCCATTGTTTCTATGTTCACGTAGTTCAAGTATAAGCTGCATAAGGTGAATTAGTCAGGCGGACAGATAGAAGCTACGTAATGCGATAAATTAGTGCAAACAAAAGTGAACACTATTCCGTTGAATCAAGGTTTAAATTTTAATATGAAATTTGTTTATATCTATGTATGCCTATGTATAATGTATAGGTCGACTCGGGACATTATTTTCTTGCGATTTGTTCTAGATCCTATGTCCGTTGTATTATAAGGTCTTTGCACTTATATGTTCTTTTTATTTAAGAATCATTTTTCTTCTATCACCCACACCATACCCATACTCACTTCTTGATAAATTCTTTACCAATAGGTTCAGGTCGCGAGGCGTAAGCGTAGCTTTGCATTTGTGTGAGTGACCACGAAAAGTAGAGTACGGACACTCACACAAATTCAAAGCTCCACTTACGCCTCGTGACCTGTACGGTCACACGATTACTACTTTCATGAGATCGATGCACAGGCATAATTATTATACTATTGGTATTGGTTCCATTATAAGTAAACTTCTTTCTTATATTTATTTTCCTATGTTTATAATGTATACAAAAGTTAAAAGGTGTAGGATTGGTTCCACTTTTTTGTTTACGGAAAAACTAACTAAATATTCTAAGTTTGCATCCATTAATTAGACAGTAGACACATGCATGGCAAAGTTAGCAAACCCCTAGATTAAAGTCTTCACATGATCCGAGACTGAGAGTAGATTGGTGGTTTAATGAGATAGTTGTTAGAGGGTGGGGAGATTAGCAATAAATGAATTGAAGTTTCCCTGGGCTCCAGTCGATCGCCTCACTACGATAACTATCTTTGTTGTTTTCTGTTCAGTCTGTTTCTTGATTACTTAGGGTGAGATTTATAGAGCTTGCTTGGACTTAGCTCTAGCTCGGCTAAGCAAAATCTTAGCTAAGCATATGCTAAGTACAATCTTTGATTTGAAATTTTTAGTCTGACAAGTTCTAAACTCATGGTTATAAGTCTAATTTTGTCATTTATATCTGATACTTCTATATAATAATAAAGAATATGGTAAAGTATATTTGAGAACATTATTTTCATTAGATAAGTAGTAGGTACAGTTATTTCGGAGTTAAGTCACCGTTTTTGTGAACTTAGACTTGGCTTAGCTTAAGCTAAGACAAAGACGAAGATCACATTATAAATCCCGATTCTGTCTCAAGTGTAAAGTAAATGCCAAGTTAAGTCTAAGTACGCTTTATAAATCTCACCCTTAGAATCCTTTTATTCTGCCTCACAAATGCAATAAAAATACAGGTTAGATTATCCCGTGGTTGAATAATTACAGTGTTCTCTTATTGGAAGAAAGATTCAGGTTCAATCCCGGACCTGGTGACTAATGATTTTTTGCAATTTATTGTAATAAATATTTATAAAAAAAGTTTTAAACGGACTGACCGCTTAAGGGCCCAGATCGCGAAAATCACCGAAAAGAGTGTTCCGATTTTTCATATTTAACCTATTTACATATGATTAATAACAACGATAATTTGTACATATTAAAATGAAAGACCAAAAATTATGTAAATGCTAATTTTAACTCTTAAAACCCTGTAGTTGTTAAATAATAAACGTCAACAAACGCACAAAATTGAGAAAAAATGCGAAAACGTGCCTTCGTATTTTTCAGATTTAACCCAATAAATCACCACAAATTGATAAAAAGAAACACTTTTTGAACACTGAAAAAACCAATAAATATAACGTGGTACTTTTTTTTGTACCTTTACAAACAAAAACTTCCCCTTTTAAAGCCCTAAAATCTACCTAAAAGATATGTTTTACGTAAATTCTCCATAGAAAAATGTATGAAAAATCATTCGCGTCGCGATTGTACGATTCTCACCAGTGCGCCATAGAATTTCAAAGCGACTCCGTGCGTGTCGGATGCTCCAGCAAAATTACGTGTTGTGAATTTGTGTTTTTTGTGAAAAACTGTAAGTACAATATTATTATAACTAATTTACTTTCAGTAAGTAGAAAGTACCGATATAATGAAAGTCTGAAAGAAAACCATGATGGAACTAGATATAAATCGTAAGAAATACAAAATTATTTACTTTGTTGAGTAGGTCATTTTATGAACCTTGTAAAGTAGGTATCAACTCAGGCTTGAAACAATCAAAGCCCTGCCCACTTTATTTTCTCGAGATATGAACTGGCGGGGTATGACAGGGTATACTATAACTTTCAATCATCTAGTTCTCTGCACGACATACATAGATTTTTCAACATGATAAAGGCAATAGGTATCATAAACGTATTGGTAATCGAGGGTCTCTTTTCGCAGGATAATTTGCTGAGTGCCATGCCACCGAAAAGAAAATTTAGTACGCATTATAAAAACGTGAAAGCCAAAAGATCTCGGAATAAAATGTAAGTTCCTCCCTACTTATTTATTTATCTGCCTACTTGACTACGTCTTGTCGTAAATACCTAGAAAAAATTACGAGATTTGGGTTAGTGTCAAGTAAAAATCCTAGTTTTATTACTTTTATTTGCGTGTATGCTTATCATGTCTTAGTAGTAATAATAATATAATCTATTTGCATTTTGAACAGGGTAGGTACATTACAAAGCTAATAGGTACAATGATTTAGATCGCCTGATTCAGACATATACCTACAATAGCATGTAAATATTGATTTGACATGTAATTAGATAGGTACACAATCAGAAATTGCACGGCCGCGCGCTGCTTTGACGACATTCTTCGGCGGTAAGTAAGTCGCGCCAACGCCTGGCGTAGGGTTGTACAAAAATTACAAAATAAATAAAAAGTGGATATTGATGAATAATATTTCCAGTACTGAAAATGAAGAAAACCTTCAGGCCGAGACTCCGAGCAACACTGCTACGCGCTGTATAGAGGTAAGTTGTTTTACGTAATTCTTGTTCTCGTATAAATAAACAAACTAGTTAGTGATGGGCAAACATAATATTGTATGAATTCTTTTGCACTTTTATAATTTGTCTTCGTCAGTTATGAATATAAATAAATAAACAATAAAAATTTTAAAACCCGACAGATTAAAAAATGAAAACATGTAATAAAAATATTTAATAAAAATAAATAACAACGCCATTGTAATATAACGTATTTAGCAGTCGGGGCCTATTTCTAAAGAAATATTTAGCTAGTCAGGAATATCTTCGAGCCTGTGAGGATTTCAGTGGGTCTCGATTGTTAAATTCGATTTATTACAATAGTGTTCTTATTTATTTTTATTTAACATAATTCAAGACCGTAGACTTGTTTTCTTTTTACCTTTTGAGTTTTTATGCATATAGTCGGATTTATTAAATTTATGACGTGATAACGTCTTATAAATCGATGAACACCGGCAACACGCACAAAAAAGTGTCACATTATGTCACGCTAGGGTCAAGCGAGAGCGCAGTACAAGCGATTGAGAATAATATTATGACGTTATCCGGTAAAATGATCGTCCTAAACCGACTTTACAAGCAACCAGTTTTTTATTATGTTTATTTATTCATTTTCATAATTGACGAAGACTGATAAAAACGTTCAAGATTTTGATCTAGTGTTATGGGTTTCAAAGATGTATTCTAACGGAGTTCTTAGCTATGTTTGAAGAAATTTGGCCCATACCTTTTGAATTATGTTTTATAAAAAAAATCAAGCCATTATCTTTCTTTACAGGAACTAGTTATTGACAACCGTCAAGAGGGAAAGGTGGATGAAGTGGAAGTTGGGCGTAGAGTAGTGGATATTTCTTTTTTTTTTAAAGCTCTTCAGGCCATAGGGGACCACGGTCCAATGGATTGTAAGTTAAGTTACCTCAGTATAATAGGTGAAGTAAAAGTTGGTCTGAACTCAAAACTCATCATAAAATGTAGTATGTGTAATATGAAATTTACTGTGTGTTTGGTTGAAAAGAAAGAAGATAGCATGGAAGTGAATCATCAAATTGTGTCTGGTATCATATCATCTGGTGGGAGCTACTCTCAGTTAAAAACATTAAGTGCCGCAGTAGCCCTACGAAATTAATAATACGGTTTGCGATTGGTGGGAGAAGACAGCAGCACATTCCATGGCAGAAGCTGCCAAGGAAGAAGCGGAGTGCGCAGTGTCTATAGGTAGTGTTGATAAAAATGGTACACCATTAATATCTGTTGCTGTTGACGGTTGTTGGAGCAAGAGATCTTATGGTAAGAATTTTTCCGCCTTATCCGCCGCAGCTGCGATAATTGGCATTAAAACTAATAAAGTATTGTTTTTTGGAGTTAAAAATAAATACTGCGTAGTCTGTGCACGAGTCGCAAAGAACAACAGTCAGCCCCCGGAACACCATTGTTTCAAGAATTATTCAGGATCATCTACCGGGATGGAATCGACCATAATAGTTGAGGGGTTTAAACGTTCCTTTGTTGATCACGGTGTAATTTATAATAAATTTGTAGCAGACGGCGATTCCAGTACTTATAAAAAAATATTAGATTCGCGTCCGTACGATAATTTAATAGTAGAGAAAATTGAATGCAAAAATCATCTTTTAAAAAACTACTGCAATAGCTTGGAGAAATTGTCGAAAGACACTAAGTATCCTTGCGAATTACGGAAATTCCTAAAAGAAAGGTATTTGCGTTTAAGAACGGGTGTAAAATGCGCGATTAAATATTGGGGGGATCAAAATCAATCACTCGAAGAAAAAATAAAAAATCTTAGTGAAGATATCCTAAATGGTCCACAACACGTATTTGGTAATCACCAACATTGCAAGGAGTATTTTTGTAGACCTGACACTCGTCGAATAGAACCTGTTGGGTTACTTCCAGCAATTGTTGGATGCGGATTAATGGACGCGGTAGAAATTTTAAGTAAAAGACTGTCATATCATTCTAGAAGTTTAATTCATAATTGCACAAGTAATATAGTTGAAAGTTTTAACGGAGTAATTGCCAAATTAGTTGAGGGTAAGCGTGTAAATTATTCTTCCCGTGGTTCTTATGCGGGCCGATGCGCAGCTGCTGTTGTGTCTTTTAATACGGGATCGCTTCATAGTAAAACTCATGAAGTCATATTTAAATCTAGTCCTAATCCTTTGATCGCGAAAGTAGAAAATAAATAAATAAATATTTTTTTTTTTTTTTTTTTATTTTTTTTTAATAAATATCTGATCTGAGTCCAGAATTATATGAGAAAGCCAAGTCATCCTTTTTAGTTGATTTAAAGTTGTCTTGTGCTGAAAGAGAGGAGCTTGAAAGGTCGACCCATTTGCAAAGAAGTAGTGCTGAGTGGATGAGTACAAGGAGAAAATTACTAACCTCATCATCGTTCGGGGAAGTTTGTAAAAAACGAGAGAGCACAAGTTGTGCTGCTCTTGTTTGTAAAATCGTTTATGGTAGTAATATCTCCAGTTTGCCTGCTGTACGGTACGGTATCGAAAACGAAGAAACTGCAATTAGACAGTTAGAAATTCAAGAGAATATTAGTATACAAGGTTGCGGTTTGTTCGTCGACGATCAATATGAATTTCTTGGTACTACACCAGATGGCATTTATGCAAACGTGAAATTGAAATTAAGTGCCCACATTCTTTAGCTGGCATGACTCTTAATGAAGCAATGGCCAAACATACCTTTTGGGTTAAGGACAAGGCTTCCAAGGGTTATGTCATAAATAAAAATCATTACTGGTATTTCCAAATTCAGGGACAGCTACATATAACTAACAGAAACGTTTGCATGCTTGGCATCTGGTTTGGTGCTACTGTACCTATGAAAGTTTATATTATAGAAAAGGACGACAAATTTTGGAAGGAGAAAATGGAGATGAAATTAGTTGGATTTTATTACGATTGCCTCCTTCCAGAATTAGTTGATCCTCGGCAGTCACGAAGCATGCCTATTCGTGACCCGCCCAATGTCATAGAGGCTATGAAAGAGAGGAAAGAAAGAGCTTTACGTGTTTTGAAAGAGAAGAACGCATAATGATTTTGAAAGAGACTGAGGTAACTTAACTACCCAGCCGGTCGATTCACGTAAACACGCCAGTCCAAAAGTCGTTTTAACTTATAAACTTAGAAATCGCCTTTTGGCTTTCTGTTTTTAACGCACTTACTTATCTAGTCTTGGATTGTCATAAATCTTCCAATAGCTAAATTTCTATACAATTCCTATACGATTTTGAAGAGTTACCTGGTGTAAACCCAAGGTCCGATCCTAATGAAATTAAAATGTGACCACACGGGATGCACCAGCTTTCAAATAAAAAAAAGAATCATCAAAATCGGTTCAAAAAATACAGCGAATTGAGAATCTTCTTCTTTTTTTAAGTCGGTTAAAAGTGTGCGAAGTGACATTTTTAAGTCACTACGCCACGGTTTTTATTACGTGAATCGGGCAGCTGGTAACATTTTCATTCTGATAGGTTTTGCAATAGCAATTGATTTTATCATCAAATTAGTAGAAATCAGAATTTGATCAGTAATCATTAAAATGAAAAAAACATTGGAATTTTGAACTCATATTTTGTTATTATTTACTTTCGTTTAATTAAGTATATGAATAATTTATAAATTTCATGTTTGTTTATAACTAATTTTTGTACAACCCTAGCACGATTTTTAGATGGCGACTCATATTTTGTTATTGTTTACTTACTTTTAATTACATGAACCATTTTTATACTTGTGTTTCATTTATTGACAATTTTTTGTACAACCCTAGAAGATTTTTTAGATTGCGAGGTGATCGTAAACAAAAAGTATTTGAGTTTACGCAATAGGCACATTTCCTTGCGTAGATATAAACACTAGCGAGGAAGGGCTTGATGTTATTTCGACCGTACTTCCTACTGAATTTGCAATTATTTTATTGAATGATAATTTTACGAAATAAGAATAAACTTTGGTAGTAAAATTACAAATAAATACATACTCGTAGTTGGAATTTTAGATAAGTAGAATACAAAAAGGTCAGTCCGGACCTGCTCTTGATTGTTTATTATAAATAGAAAATCATAAAAATTGTGTCTCAAACTACTCTTATTTATTTATCTAGTAATTAGGATCATTTTATAACGAAAACTACTCTTAGAATATTTTACAAATAGGCAGTCGTTTATTTCCAATAATTCAACATTTTTGTTATGCTGTAAATATTTAACTTCAATAACAATAACTCAACGTGGAACGTTTGTCGCAAAACATTTTCAAAATCGCGGTCTCTCTGGGTCATTCACCCGCCTGTCGGGTGATTCGGAAAACAATAGCGCTGCTGTCGCTCAAAATCGACTTCGTCCGTGCGCGGTCTGGGCCCTGAATAAAGCAAACGGTACCTATCTAGCGAGTCAGTCGGAATGAAATAAACAAAATATTTTAAAGGTGCTGAATTGTACGTGGTCCTCTGAGATCCATTCTTATCCCCAAGCTGAAGTACGGACGTCTTACTGTCAAAAACACACACAGTTTGACAGATACTATATAGTAACTAGGTACAGGTCGCGAGGAATAAGCGGAGCTTTGCATTTCTGTAAGTGACCACGAAAAGTAGAGTAAAAACTCTTTGTGTAGCTGTGTGTACTACACATGTGTGTGTGTGTAAAAGAGGTCACATATTTACACACGTACTTACTTACGTATTGCGCTCACACAAATGCAAACCTCCGCTTATCCCTGGCGATTTGTAACTAGTTACTAGTGTCTGTCAAACAATCTTAAACAATCTGCGTAGGTATCGCCTTTTGAGGAGGAAATTATACCCATATTATTTGTTATTCTTTACATACATATAGGTAAAGAAGTAGAGTAGATTAAGAGAGATAGAGTAGTAGAGAAGTAGACTAGGTAAGTATGTCCCAACTGATACAGAGCATTTTTGTTCCTTTTACAGTACTTTTACGTTCATTTAAATTTCTAACTAATAGCATAGTTACGAAAGTTTGTTGTAGGTGGTTTTAGTTTTATTGAAACCTCTACGAGTTTAAACTTTAAACAAACTTAGGTATACGTGATTACTTGTGGTTTTATGGAAGTTTTCCTGACAGTGTAATTACAGTTTTCAGTAACACGCCTACCGCAAGATTGCGCGGATTCACGTTAAATACTAGTACGTACCTACCTCGAAGTGTTATTGAATGTCATACAGGTAGTATAAATGTCGACTAGCTAATAAATTCATGTTTTAAAGCAATGGTAAGTAAAATATTAAAAAAAAAAACACTTTAAACTTATTTTAAATTTCTTAATAACACTATTTTTCGCAGGATTAAAAAAACAACAAAACGTCGACAATTGTTTCGCCTCTAAACGAAGCATTATCAAGACTGTCTCAGAGAGAACAGCAAAATTTGTGGTTAGAACATATTTGCTTATAAGTAAACGTGTGCAAATTTCATTATCGCGATGTAGGATTTTTTCACAATAACTAACGTGGGTAGAAACCTCAGATCTTGCTAACTAAGTACCCAAAAATAGGTATTCACCAATACAAGACTTCATCTTATTAATTATCAACAAATTGTGTAGAAATGCCAAATGACACATACAAACCAACAACCAACTAATGTGTCTGTCTGTTTACAACCAGATTAAGTAAGGGAGACGTGTGAAAATCTATTTGTTCATTGAGTAAGGTGTCCGCATCTCTTCTCACTATTTCTAGCCTTTCCCAAACACTCAGCTTGAACCCTTTCTCACATAAACGTAAAACCTTAAAGGTGTTACTATTGTTCAAGGGGTGACCAGTGTCAAGGAGGTGCTTCGCGAAGAGGGACTTCTCAGGACAACCGTTGCGGAACGCCGCCGTATGCTCCTTATATCTGATCTCAAAGGACCTGCCCGTCTGCCCCACATACTTCATATCACATCCATCACAACTCAGCAAATAAACACCCGATCTGCGTGAAACCGACACCGAGTCCTTGCCATTACACAGCTCCCTCAAGGTGTTCTGTGCTCTAAAAGCCACGAATATCCTATTCTCCCTCATGATCTTAGCTATACTCAACGAAACGGGACCCACGAACGGCAAACAGGCAGTGTACTTCTTAGGTGGATCTTGAGTTGGATACAATAAATGAAAACTAGCATCTCTGCGTTTTTTATTCAGTAATGAGTGGACCATACCTACGTTGTAGCCATTACTGTGTGCTATGTAACAAATGATAGAAAACTCCTCATGAAATGCCTGTGGGCTCAACGGTACCGTCAGTAACCTGCTCAGTAAGCTGTGGAAAGCTGCCATTTTATGTTGCCATGGGTGGTTAGATGAGTAAGGGATAACAGTGTCTGTAAATGTAGGTTTCCTATAGATACGAAACTCATGAATACCATTCCTCCTAGTGATTGAAAGGTCTAAGAAATTGAGAGTGGAATCCGACTCCACTTCCAGTGAAAAATCAATTCTAGGGTGTACTGAATTCAACTTGGAGACGAGGATACTGAGCTGACGCTTTGTTCCCGTCCAGCAGATGATAATGTCGTCCACGTATCTAAAGTAGTACAAGACATGAACGTTCCCAACTATGTGGTTAGTCTCGAACGCATCCATAAATATTTCAGCTATTAGTGGGCTCAGAGGCGACCCCATCGACAAACCATTTTTTTGCAGAAAAAAGTTGTTGTTGAACTGAAAATAATTCTGTGACATGCACAATTTTGTTAGGTTATAAATTTCTTCTATTTTATTAAAATTGATTCTTTTGATTGTTAATTTGTGTTTTAAAATATCTAAGACTTCATTGTAAGGTACATTCGTGAATAAACTTTTCACGTCCAAAGACACAAGTTGAGCATTGGACGGTAACTTTATATTTTTGATTTTGTTTATGAGGTCAGTACTATTTTTTATAGAAAATTTTAGGTTAAAATCTATTGCTTCTTTAATGATTGTGTTCAAATACTTCGAAAAATTGTATGCTGGAGCCCACCTATATGCGACAACAGGTCTAATCGGGCAACCTTCCTTATGTATTTTTGGAAGGCCGTAAAACAACGGACAACGAGGATTCATGTTTATCAAAGTCTTATGCAACGAAGAATTCTCAGGGAATAAGTAAGTCGTGGATTTTATAGCAAGCTTCAGTTCAGCCTGGAACTTAGCTGTGGGATTAAAGGTTATGTGTTAAAAATCATCAGACAAAATGATGTCATTGACCCTTGCTATGTAGTCCACCCTAGGGATCAAAACCACGGTGTTACCCTTATCAGCTTTGCTTAAAACCACATCCCCATCACTAAGTTTGTTGCGAATCGACTTTTGTACAGCCAATTCGGAGTTAAAAGTACCAGACAAACTAACAGAATCGATTTTTTGTGCTACCAATGCCTTTAACATTATGTCACCCCTGTTTCTAATGATTGCCACCTCCGCATCCACTGTCAAAGTTTCCAAAGATTTTTTATTGTTAATTGATTTAGGTATGGAGTATTTTAGGCCTTTATTTAAAAGGGACACCTCACTGTTGTTGAGATAAATATTAGAAAGGTTCCTGATTCTGGGGTAAAATGTATGATTACAAAACACCTGCTCCCTTCGGTCAAAAAGTTCACCTCTACCCACCCTTAGATTAAATATATATTTTTTTTTTGATTGGATTAAAAAAATTATTGTGTATAAATTTTGTAGCTAAATCTCGTGCCTTCTGATCCAACAAATCAAATTCTATTCTGTGTAAACTGAATGACAACTCAGAATGTAGAACCTTTAGATGCCACTTCAAGCTGTCTCTCACTCTAAACAAACTCCTTATTTCAGAGTTCAGCCACACTGTTTTTGCTTTTAAAATAGAATTCCTAGCCGACACTGAGTTATTGTTTGTTTTCAGGCAAATGTACCTCGGAAACACCCCAAACCGCTTGCAAACGGTTTGGGGTGTTTCCGAGGTACATTAGAATTTGATTTGTTGGATCAGAAGGCACGAGATTTAGCTACAAAATTTATACACGAAAAATTAATCCAATCAAAAAAAAATTTATTTAATCTAAGGGTGGGTAGAGGTGAACTTTTTAACCGAAGGGAGCAGGTGTTTTGTAATCATACATTTTACCCCAGAATCAGGAACCTTTCTAATATTCATCTCAACAACAGTGAGGTGTCCCTTTTAAATAAAGGCCTAAAATACTCCATACCTAAATCAATTAACAATAAAAAATCTTTGGAACCTTTGACAGTGGATGCGGAGGTGGCAATCATTAGAAATAGGGGTGACATAATGTTAAAGGCATTGGTAGCACAAAAAATCGATTCTGTTAGTTTGTCTGGTACTTTTAACTCCGAATTGGCTGTACAAAAGTCGATTCGCAACAAACTTAGTGATGGGGATGTGGTTTTAAGCAAAGCTGATAAGGGTAACACCGTGGTTTTGATCCCTAGGGTGGACTACATAGCAAGCGTCAATGACATCATTTTGTCTGATGATTTTCAACACATAACCTTTAATCCCACAGCTAAGTTCCAGGCTGAACTGAAGCTTGCTATAAAATCCACGACTTACTTATTCCCTGAGAATTCTTCGTTGCATAAGACTTTGATAAACATGAATCCTCGTTGTCCGTTGTTTTACGGCCTTCCAAAATTACATAAGGAAGGTTGCCCGATTAGACCTGTTGTCGCATATAGGGGGGCTCCAGCATACAATTTGTCGAAGTATTTGAATACAATCATTAAAGAAGCAATAGATTTTAACCTAAAATTTTCTATAAAAAATAGTACTGACCTCATAAACAAAATCAAAAATATAAAGTTACCGTCCAATGCTCAACTTGTGTCTTTGGACGTGAAAAGTTTATTCACGAATGTACCTTACAATGAAGTCTTAGATATTTTAAAACACAAATTAACAATCAAAAGGATTAATTTTAATAAAATAGAAGAAATTTATAACCTAACAAAATTGTGCATGTCACAGAATTATTTTCAGTTCAACAACAACTTTTTTCTGCAAAAAAAATGGTTTGTCGATGGGGTCGCCTCTGAGCCCACTAATAGCTGAAATATTTATGGATGCGTTCGAGACTAACCACATAGTTGGGAACGTTCATGTCTTGTACTACTTTAGATACGTGGACGACATTATCATCTGCTGGACGGGAACAAAGCGTCAGCTCAGTATCCTCGTCTCCAAGTTGAATTCAGTACACCCTAGAATTGATTTTTCACTGGAAGTGGAGTCGGATTCCACTCTCAATTTCTTAGACCTTTCAATCACTAGGAGGAATGGTATTCATGAGTTTCGTATCTATAGGAAACCTACATTTACAGACACTGTTATCCCTTACTCATCTAACCACCCATGGCAACATAAAATGGCAGCTTTCCACAGCTTACTGAGCAGGTTACTGACGGTACCGTTGAGCCCACAGGCATTTCATGAGGAGTTGTCTATCATTTGTTACATAGCACACAGTAATGGCTACAACGTAGGTATGGTCCACTCATTACTAAATAAAAAACGCAGAGATGCTAGTGTTCATTTATTGTATCCAACTCAAGATCCACCTAAGAAGTACACTGCCTGTTTGCCGTTCGTGGGTCCCGTTTCGTTGAGTATAGCTAAGATCATGAGGGAGAATAGGATATTCGTGGCTTTTAGAGCACAGAACACCTTGAGGGGGCTGTGTAATGGCAAGGACTCGGTGTCGGTTTCACGCAGATCGGGTGTTTATTTGCTGAGTTGTGATGGATGTGATATGAAGTATGTGGGGCAGACGGGCAGGTCCTTTGAGATCAGATATAAGGAGCATACGGCGGCGTTCCGCAACGGTTGTCCTGAGAAGTCCCTCTTCGCGAAGCACCTCCTTGAGACTGGTCACCCCTTGAACAATAGTAACACCTTTAAAGTTTTACGTTTATGTGAGAAAGGGTTCAAGCTGAGTGTTTGGGAAAGGCTAGAAATAGTGAGAAGAGATGCGGACACCTTACTCAATGAACAAATAGATTTTCACACGTCTCCCTTACTTAATCTGGTTGTAAACAGACAGACACATTAGTTGGTTGTTGGTTTGTATGTGTCATTTGGCATTTCTACACAATTTGTTGATAATTAATAAGATGAAGTCTTGTATTGGTGAATACCTATTTTTGGGTACTTAGTTAGCAAGATCTGAGGTTTCTACCCACGTTAGTTATTGTGAAAAAATCCTACATCGCGATAATGAAATTTGCACACGTTTACTTATAAGCAAATATGTTCTAACCACAAATTTTGCTGTTCTCTCTGAGACTGTCTTGATAATGCTTCGTTTAGAGGCGAAACAATTGTCGACGTTTTGTTGTTTTTTAATCCTGCGAAAAATAGTGGTATTAAGAAATTTAAAATAAGTTTAAAGTGTTTTTTTTTTAATATTTTACTTACCATTGCTTTGTCATGGATTTTCGCCGAGTAACGCCTGGTTCCATCCAATATTTAATTCGTGTTTTGTTTGGCTTCACTTTGAATTTTGTTTGGGTCGCCTGGATAATTAACCCGTCGCCCTAAGATCAGAGATCGATCGTAATTTCAAGGTCTTCAACTGCAGTTTTAGTAGCTCAGTTGGTATAAACATTCCCCCAGAAAGGGAATACAAGCTCAAAGTACAGTTGCTTTTCTTATTTATACCATTGTACAACAGCTTGTATACTACACGAGCATACCAATGCGTGAATATCTAGAGAAATTGTTTTGAATTAGAAAGTGTTTTATAATTATAATATTTATACGAAATGACAGCAAAAGTGAGTAAAAATGAAAACAATGCCAAATTTTTAACAATAGAAAGAAAGCCTTCATTCCCTTCTCTTCCATTTATCAAAGCAAATGTTCAAAAGTACTTCTAAATTAGTATAAAGCTATAGAAACCTTACAATGGATTCTTTTAATATAAATCATTCAAATGCCTGGAGTAAATAGAAGTTTTTCATTTGTATACCTACTACTTACCAACTATGTAACTTTCTAAACAGACAATTGGCAAATTTATAAGTCTAGGTACCAACTAACGTGTGTAGTCTTTTTTTGTATTTCAAAGCAATGAGTTAGCTTAAACTAGTCTTAAAATATTAAGATAGAAATTATAACCAGATAACAAAAACTGATGAATGTCGTTGGTATTTGGTCATCGTAGCTCAGCGGTCAGAGCATTCCCCCTGTAAGGGAAAGGCCGTGGGTTCGAGTCTGTTTTTGTGATATGTTTATGTTGTGTAGATAAACGTGCAAACATTAACACTATCAGCGGAGGAAACCACAAGTTATTATAGAAACAGAGAAGGCGAACAAACTTAGTGGTTTTCAACGTATTATTGAAGCGCAAACAGTGGTAATTTGCTCAAGTTTCAATCACTGACTTGCTATTATCGAAATAACTATAGGTAACTCAATATCATAATACTCTGAAAACTTCTTATTTTTATCATATTATGACTTTTCTTTTTAAATGTCGCTCCTACGAACATTGCCGTGCGTCATCCTCGGCAGTCACGAAGCATGCCTATTCTTGACCCGCCCAATGTCATAGAGGCTATGAAAGAGAGGAAAGAAAGAGCTTTACGTGTTTTGAAAGAGAAGAACGCATAATGATTTTGAAAGAGACTGAGGTAACTTAACTACCCAGCCGGTCGATTCACGTAAACACGCCAGTCCAAAAGTCGTTTTAACTTATAAACTTAGAAATCGCCTTTTGGCTTTCTGTTTTTAACGCACTTACTTATCTAGTCTTGGATTGTCATAAATCTTCCAATAGCTAAATTTCTATACAATTCCTATACGATTTTGAAGAGTTACCTGGTGTCTTTTTTTTTTTTTTAAGTCGGTTAAAAGTGTGCGAAGTGACATTTTTAAGTCACTACGCTACGGTTTTTATTACGTGAATCGGGCAGCTGGTAACATTTTCATTCTGATAGGTTTTGAAATAGCAATTGATTTTATCATCAAATTAGTAGAAATCAGAATTTGATCAGTAATCATTAAAATGAAAAAAACATTAGAATTTTGAACTCATATTTTGTTATTATTTACTTTCGTTTAATTAAGTATATGAATAATTTATAAATTTCATGTTTGTTTATAACAAATTTTTGTACAACCCTAGCACGCTTTTTAGATGGCGACTCATATTTTGTTATTGTTAACTTACTTTTAATTACATGAACCATTTTTATACTTGTGTTTCATTTATTGACAATTTTTTGTACAACCCTAGAATATTTTTTTAGATTGCGAGGTGATCGTAAACAAAAAGTATTTGAGTTTACGCAATAGGCACATTTCCTTGCGTAGATATAAACACTAGCGAGGAAGGGCTTGATGTTATTTCGACCGTACTTCCTACTGAATTTGCAATTATTTTATTGAATGATAATTTTACGAAATAAGAATAAACTTTGGTAGTAAAATTACAAATAAATACATACTCGTAGTTGGAATTTTAGATAAGTAGAATACAAAAAGGTCAGTCCGGACCTGCTCTTGATTGTTTATTATAAATAGAAAATCATAAAAATTGTGTCTCAAACTACTCTTATTTATTTATCTAGTAATTAGGATCATTTTATAACGAAAACTACTCTTAGAATATTTTACAAATAGGCAGTCGTTTATTTCCAATAATTCAACATTTTTGTTATGCTGTAAATATTTAACTTCAATAACAATAACTCAACGTGGAACGTTTGTCGCAAAACATTTTCAAAATCGCGGTCTCTCTGGGTCATTCACCCGCCCGTCGGGTGATTCGGAAAACAATAGCGCTGCTGTCGCTCAAAATCGACTTCGTCCGTGCGCGGTCTGGGCCCTTAATAAAGCAAACGGTATCTAGCGAGTCAGTCGGAATGAAAAAAAAAAAAATTTTAAAGGTGCTGAATTGTACGTGGTCCTCTGAGATCCATTCTTATCCCCAAGCTGAAGTACGGACGTCTTACTGTCAAAAACACACACAGTTTGACAGATACTATATAGTAAATATTGGATAGAAACAGGCGTTACTTGGCGAAAATCCATGACAAAACAATGGTAAGTAAAATGTTTTTAAGAAAAAACCTTTTAAATTTATATAATAGCATTAATTTTTCGCAGAATTAAAAGGACAACAAAACGTCGACAATTGTTTCGCCTCTAAACGAGGCATTATCAAGACTGTCTCAGAGAGAACAGCTGTTCTCTCTGAGACAGTCTTGATAATGCCTCGTTTATATACTTTTACGTTTATTACTATATAGTAACTAGGTACAGGTCGCGAGGAATAAGCGGAGCTTTGCATTTGTGTAAGTGACCACGAAAAGTAGAGTAAAAACTCTTTGTGTAGCTGTGTGTACTACACATGTGTGTGTGTGTAAAAGAGGTCACATATTTACACACGTACTTACTTACGTATTGCGCTCACACAAATGCAAACCTCCGCTTATCCCTGGCGATTTGTAACTAGTTACTAGTGTCTGTCAAACAATCTTAAACAATCTGCGTATGTATCGCCTTTTGAGGAGGAAATTATACCCATATTATTTGTTATTCTTTACATACATATAGGTAAAGAAGTAGAGTAGATTAAGAGAGATAGAGTAGTAGAGAAGTAGACTAGGTAAGTATGTCCCAACTGATACAGATCATTTTTGTTCCTTTTACAGTACTTTTACGTTCATTTAAATTTCTAACTAATAGCATAGTTACGAAAGTTTGTTGTAGGTGGTTTTAGTTTTATTGAAACCTCTACGAGTTTAAATTTTAAACAAACTTAGGTATACGTGATTACTTGTGGTTTTATGGAAGTTTTCCTGACAGTGTAATTACAGTTTTCAGTAACACGCCTACCGCAAGATTGCGCGGATTCACGTTAAATACTCGTACGTACCTACCTCGAAGTGTTATTGAATTTCATACAGGTAGTATAAATGTCGACTAGCCAATAAATTCATGTTTTAAAGCAATGATAAGTAAAATATTTTTAAAAAAACACTTTAAACTTATTTTAAATTTCTTAATAGCACTATTTTTCGCAGGATTAAAAAAACAACAAAACGTCGACAATTGTTTCGCCTCTAAACGAAGCATTATCAAGACTGTCTCAGAGAGAACAGCAAAATTTGTGGTTAGAACATATTTGCTTATAAGTAAACGTGTGCAAATTTCATTATCGCGATGTAGGATTTTTTCACAATAACTAACGTGGGTAGAAACCTCAGATCTTGCTAACTAAGTACCCAAAAATAGGTATTCACCAATACAAGACTTCATCTTATTAATTATCAACAAATTGTGTAGAAATGCCAAATGACACATACAAACCAACAACCAACTAATGTGTCTGTCTGTTTACAACCAGATTAAGTAAGGGAGACGTGTGAAAATCTATTTGTTCATTAAGTAAGCATCTCTTCTCACTATTTCTAGCCTTTCCAAACACTCAGCTTGAACCCTTTCTCACATAAACGTAAAACTTTAAAGGTGTTACTATTGTTCAAGGGGTGACCAGTGTCAAGGAGGTGCTTCGCGAAGAGGGACTTCTCAGGACAACCGTTGCGGAACGCCACCGTATGCTCCTTATATCTGATCTCAAAGGACCTGCCCGTCTGCCCCACATACTTCATATCACATCCATCACAACTCAGCAAATAAACACCCGATCTGCGTGAAACCGACACCGAGTCCTTGCCATTACACAGCTCCCTCAAGGTGTTCTGTGCTCTAAAAGCCACGAATATCCTATTCTCCCTCATGATCTTAGCTATACTCAACGAAACGGGACCCACGAACGGCAAACAGGCAGTGTACTTCTTAGGTGGATCTTGAGTTGGATACAATAAATGAAAACTAGCATCTCTGCGTTTTTTATTTAGTAATGAGTGGACCATACCTACGTTGTAGCCATTACTGTGTGCTATGTAACAAATGATAGACAACTCCTTATGAAATGCCTGTGGGCTCAACGGTACCGTCACTAACCTGCTCAGTAAGCTGTGGAAAGCTGCCATTTTATGTTGTCATGGGTGGTTAGATGAGTAAGGGATAACAGTGTCTGTAAATGTAGGTTTCCTATAGATACGAAACTCATGAATACCATTCCTCCTAGTGATTGAAAGGTCTAAGAAATTGAGAGTGGAATCCGACTCCACTTCCAGTGAAAAATCAATTCTAGGGTGTACTGAATTCAACTTGGAGACGAGGATACTGAGCTGACGCTTTGTTCCCGTCCAGCAGATGATAATGTCGTCCACGTATCTAAAGTAGTACAAGACATGAACGTTCCCAACTATGTGGTTAGTCTCGAACGCATCCATAAATATTTCAGCTATTAGTGGGCTCAGAGGCGACCCCATCGACAAACCATTTTTTTGCAGAAAAAAGTTGTTGTTGAACTGAAAATAATTCTGTGACATGCACAATTTTGTTAGGTTATAAATTTCTTCTATTTTATTAAAATTGATCCTTTTGGTTGTTAATTTGTGTTTTAAAATATCTAAGACTTCATTGTAAGGTACATTCGTGAATAAACTTTTCACGTCCAAAGACACAAGTTGAGCATTGGACGGTAACTTTATATTTTTGATTTTGTTTATGAGGTCAGTACTATTTTTTATAGAAAATTTTGGGTTAAAATCTATTGCTTCTTTAATGATTGTGTTCAAATACTTCGACAAATTGTATGCTGGAGCCCCCCTATATGCGACAACAGGTCTAATCGGGCAACCTTCCTTATGTATTTTTGGAAGGCCGTAAAACAACGGACAACGAGGATTCATGTTTATCAAAGTCTTATGCAACGAAGAATTCTCAGGGAATAAGTAAGTCGTGGATTTTATAGCAAGCTTCAGTTCAGCCTGGAACTTAGCTGTGGGATTAAAGGTTATGTGTTGAAAATCATCAGACAAAATGATGTCATTGACGCTTGCTATGTAGTCCACCCTAGGGATCAAAACCACGGTGTTACCCTTATCAGCTTTGCTTAAAACCACATCCCCATCACTAAGTTTGTTGCGAATCGACTTTTGTACAGCCAATTCGGAGTTAAAAGTACCAGACAAACTAACAGAATCGATTTTTTGTGCTACCAATGCCTTTAACATTATGTCACCCCTATTTCTAATGATTGCCACCTCCGCATCCACTGTCAAAGGTTCCAAAGATTTTTTATTGTTAATTGATTTAGGTATGGAGTATTTTAGGCCTTTATTTAAAAGGGACACCTCACTGTTGTTGAGATGAATATTAGAAAGGTTCCTGATTCTGGGGTAAAATGTATGATTACAAAACACCTGCTCCCTTCGGTTAAAAAGTTCACCTCTACCCACCCTTAGATTAAATAATTTTTTTTTTGATTGGATTAATTTTTCGTGTATAAATTTTGTAGCTAAATCTCGTGCCTTCTGATCCAACAAATCAAATTCTAATGTACCTCGGAAACACCCCAAACCGTTTGCAAGCGGTTTGGGGTGTTTCCGAGGTACATTTGCCTGAAAACAAACAATAACTCAGTGTCGGCTAGGAATTCTATTTTAAAAGCAAAAACAGTGTGGCTGAACTCTGAAATAAGGAGTTTGTTTAGAGTGAGAGACAGCTTGAAGTGGCATCTAAAGGTTCTACATTCTGAGTTGTCATTCAGTTTACACAGAATAGAATTTGATTTGTTGGATCAGAAGGCACGAGATTTAGCTACAAAATTTATACACAATAATTTTTTTAATCCAATCAAAAAAAAAAAAATTATTTAAGCTAAGGGTGGGTAGAGGTGAACTTTTTGACCGAAGGGAGCAGGTGTTTTGTAATCATACATTTTACCCCAGAATCAGGAACCTTTCTAATATTCATCTCAACAACAGTGAGGTGTCCCTTTTAAATAAAGGCCTAAAATACTCCATACCTAAATCAATTAACAATAAAAAATCTTTGGAACCTTTGACAGTGGATGCGGAGGTGGCAATCATTAGAAATAGGGGTGACATAATGTTAAAGGCATTGGTAGCACAAAAAATCGATTCTGTTAGTTTGTCTGGTACTTTTAACTCCGAATTGGCTGTACAAAAGTCGATTCGCAACAAACTTAGTGATGGGGATGAGGTTATAAGCAAAGCTGATAAGGGTAACACCGTGGTTTTGATCCCTAGGGTGGACTACATAGCAAGGGTCAATGACATCATTTTGTCTGATGATTTTCAACACATAACCTTTAATCCCACAGCTAAGTTCCAGGCTGAACTGAAGCTTGTTATAAAATCCACGACTTACTTATTCCCTGAAAATTCTTCGTTGCATAAGACTTTGATAAACATGAATCCTCGTTGTCCGTTGTTTTACGGCCTTCCAAAAATAGATAAGGAAGGTTGCCCGATTAGACCTGTTGTCGCATATAGGGGGGCTCCAGCATACAATTTGTCGAAGTATTTGAACACAATCATTAACGAAGCAATAGATTTTAACCTAAAATTTTCTATAACAAATAGTACTGACCTCATAAACAAAATCAAAAATATAAAGTTACCGTCCAATGCTCAACTTGTGTCTTTGGACGTGAAAAGTTTATTCACGAATGTACCTTACAATGAAGTCTTAGATATTTTAAAACACAAATTAACAATCAAAAGGATCAATTTTAATAAAATAGAAGAAATTTATAACCTAACAAAATTGTGCATGTCACAGAATTATTTTCAGTTCAACAACAACTTTTTTCTGCAAAAAAATGGTATGTCGATGGGGTCGCCTCTGAGCCCACTAATAGCTGAAATATTTATGGATGCGTTCGAGACTAACCACATAGTTGGGAACGTTCATGTCTTGTACTACTTTAGATACGTGGACGACATTATCATCTGCTGGACGGGAACAAAGCGTCAGCTCAGTATCCTCGTCTCCAAGTTGAATTCAGTACACCCTAGAATTGATTTTTCACTGGAAGTGGAGTCGGATTCCACTCTCAATTTCTTAGACCTTTCAATCACTAGGAGGAATGGTATTCATGAGTTTCGTATCTATAGGAAACCTACATTTACAGACACTGTTATCCCTTACTCATCTAACCACCCATGGCAACATAAAATGGCAGCTTTCCACAGCTTACTGAGCAGGTTACTGACGGTACCGTTGAGCCCACAGGCATTTCATAAGGAGTTGTCTATCATTTGTTACATAGCACACAGTAATGGCTACAACGTAGGTATGGTCCACTCATTACTAAATAAAAAACGCAGAGATGCTAGTTTTCATTTATTGTATCCAACTCAAGATCCACCTAAGAAGTACACTGCCTGTTTGCCGTTCGTGGGTCCCGTTTCGTTGAATAGCTAAGATCATGAGGGAGAATAGGATATTCGTGGCTTTTAGAGCACAGAACACCTTGAGGGAGCTGTGTAATGGCAAGGACTCGGTGTCGGTTTCACGCAGATCGGGTGTTTATTTGCTGAGTTGTGATGGATGTGATATGAAGTATGTGGGGCAGACGGGCAGGTCCTTTGAGATCAGATATAAGGAGCATACTGCGGCGTTCCGCAACGGTTGTCCTGAGAAGTCCCTCTTCGCGAAGCACCTCCTTGACACTGGTCACCCCTTGAACAATAGTAACACCTTTAAAGTTTTACGTTTATGTGAGAAAGGGTTCAAGCTGAGTGTTTGGGAAAGGCTAGAAATAGTGAGAAGAGATGCGGACACCTTACTCAATGAACAAATAGATTTTCACACGTCTCCCTTACTTAATCTGGTTGTAAACAGACAGACACATTAGTTGGTTGTTGGTTTGTATGTGTCATTTGGCATTTCTACACAATTTGTTGATAATTAATAAGATGAAGTCTTGTATTGGTGAATACCTATTTTTGGGTACTTAGTTAGCAAGATCTGAGGTTTCTACCCACGTTAGTTATTGTGAAAAAATCCTACATCGCGATAATGAAATTTGCACACGTTTACTTATAAGCAAATATGTTCTAACCACAAATTTTGCTGTTCTCTCTGAGACAGTCTTGATAATGCTTCGTTTAGAGGCGAAACAATTGTCGACGTTTTGTTGTTTTTTAATCCTGCGAAAAATAGTGTTATTAAGAAATTTAAAATAAGTTTAAAGTGTTTTTTTAAAAATATTTTGCTTACCATTGCTTTGTCACGAATTTTTGCCGAGTAACGCCTGGTTCCATCCAATATTTAATTCGTGTTTTGTTCGGCTTCACTTTGAATTTTGTTTGGCTCGCCTGGATAATTAACCCGTCGCCCTAAGATCAGAGATCGATCGTAATTTCAAGGTCTTCAACTGCGGTTTTAGTAGCTCAGTTGGTATAAACATTCCCCCAGAAAGGGAATACAAGCTCAAAGTACAGTTGCTTTTTTTATTTATACCATTGTACAACAGCTTGTATACTACACGAGCATACCAATGCGTGAATATCTAGAGAAATTGTTTTGAATTAGAAAGTGTTTTATAATTATAATATTTATACGAAATGACAGCAAAAGTGAGTAAAAATGAAAACAATGCCAAATTTTTAACAATAGAAAGAAAGCCTTCATTCCCTTCTCTTCCATTTATCAAAGCAAATGTTCAAAAGTACTTCTAAATTAGTATAAAGCTATAGAAACCTTACAATGGATTCTTTTAATATAAATCATTCAAATGCCTGGAGTAAATAGAACTTCTTCATTTGTATACCTACTACTTACCAACTATGTAACTTTCTAAACAGACAATTGGCAAATTTATAAGTCTAGGTACCAACTAACGTGTGTAGTCTTTTTTTGTATTTCAAAGCAATGAGTTAGCTTAAACTAGTCTTAAAATATTAAGATAGAAATTATAACCAGATCACATGATGAATGTCGTTGGTATTTGGTCATCGTAGCTCAGCGGTCAGAGCATTCCCCCTGTAAGGGAAAGGCCGTGGGTTCGAGTCTGTTTTTGTATGTTTATGTTGTGTAGATAAACGTGCAAACATTAACACTATCAGCGGAGGAAACCACAAGTTATTATAGAAACAGAGAAGGCGAAGAAACTTAGTGGTTTTCAACGTATTATTGAAGCGCAAACAGTGGTAATTTGCTCAAGTTTCAATCACTGACTTGCTATTATCGAAATAACTATAGGTAACTCAATATCATAATACTCTGAAAACTTCTTATTTTTATCATATTATGACTTTTCTTTTTAAATGTCGCTCCTACGAACATTGCCGTGCGTCTCTGGTACCTACGCACCAGGAGGTATTTCCAGTGTCATATGGCCTTAGAAGGCCTTAGATGTTTAAAAAATAGTATCAAGATGCATTCAGCAGCCATTTTCCAAATAAAATTTCGAACGCTGTAAAAGTTAACAGCCGTGAAAGTGGAATAGGTCCCATCTGTAATACGTAATTGTATGGGGGGGTTTATTATAATGTTAGAATTTTTCACCACCCTTTGTGAATTTGTCTCTACTAACAGATTGCCGTAATTTAGTTAACCTCATTTGTCTAAAGTTTTATACTCACACAAAAACCTCCCTCGAGAACTACTCTATCTATTGGTGAAAACCGCATCAAAATCCGTTTCGTAGTTTTTAAGATCTAAGTATACATACGGACAGCAGCGGCTTTGTTTTATAATAATGTAGTGATATTGAAGTGACAGGCATGACTAACTAAAAAGGTTCAGTACCTATAATTATATTTTTAAGGAATTCCATTAATGTTTACGTAAAAATATATATACCATGCTTGTTTAGAGTAAACTATAGCTTGTTATCCAATCGGATTCCTCATAAGTTCTCATACTTACATATAACTTTCTAGACTACAATTTAATGACGAAAACCAATAGTTTTAAACCCAGAAGCTATCGTTCTATTTTGTATCATAAATACCAGGGTCGTGTCGAACAAAACTAGAACAAACGAAACTGTAGGAACATCAAAATTCTTACGGTTCCATAACTCACAGACTGAGGAAACATCTCGCCGTATTACACTTTCTGTAGAACGCTCTCGAAACGAGAGCAATTTATTTAATGGACTAGATAGTTTACTTCCCTACAATTTTCACGACATGTGAGTGGTTCCCACTGTCCAGCAGTATTCTTATAAGTATATTCAACATCTCGTTTGGAGCATTTCAATGGTCCTTGTATTTGAGTGGAGTTGACCAGATTTTACTGGTACGACATTCATTGCTCAATTTTGCTTCTACAGTAATTGAATTCTACCGTATTTTCTACTGATAACCTAACTGTCAGGTTATCCAATAATAATAATTAGAGCCGTTTACAGTTGATACACGGGTCATGATCGAGCGCTCGTGGCGCTATTTAGAAATAAAACGCCTACTCGATGCTTCTCAGTAGGTAACTCACCAAACCTAAATATTTTGTGATCTTATGGTTGAATATGGCGATGGACTGAAGTCAACGTTTCCGTGCTGTTGAGGCAGAAGGCTGTTGACTTTCAGGCTTATAGTAATTGGTATTGCCGTTTAACATGACAATGCTGTCAGTATTCTAGGAACTTTTTCAGTGAGCGTGACGCGGAGTACTAAAGTGTTTACAAAAAAGTGTGTGTGTCAGCTCCGACGCACGACTGGAGTTTACTCCTTAAGTACGAGTATCTAACGAGTTTATTCAACTGCAAAAAGATTAATATCATATGAAAGGGTAAATTCACAAATTAATGAAAAAAAAATGGTGGTTTTCTGTTGCCCAGAAATTAACAAGAGCTTTCAAATCATTGCATGTCTTTGTATTAGAGAGGTCTTAGCGAAGTATTATTTTACAGACCGTGCAAAAGTAAACCCTAATGTATGCTGTTACTAGATGCAAAGTCGAATGGATTTATATTTTAGTACTATTATACAAGCTATCCATGCGTGTAAAGACGACAATCAATATAGTGTGCTGTGTTCTATATTTGAATTCATAGTTTTGTTTTTGCTTATCGGCAAATATGCAGTTGGTTCTGAATTTTATTTGCATAGTGTTATGAAAAAAAAAATAGTAATATAAATACATCGACACTGATAGAAACAAACAAGCCCAATAACATATAGTATATAGGTATAGTCGCCTATACAGCATACCATATATACGTCTTAATACACTCACAGCCAAATTAGAAAGTTGCGCACTAAAGGTGCGCACCAAAAACGTGACACGATTTTCGTTAATTGTTTTACCCCTATAATATAGGGGTAAAACAAGTAACGAAAGGGGTAAAACCTACTATATAATAATATATAGTAGGTTTTACCCCTCGGATTTTTCTCATACCGGGCGCCTTATATATGAAAATCGATTCTTAAGGAGTAAACTCCAATAATAATAAATAATAATAATAAGATATCGGTTGTGCAGTTCGTTCGTTGCCAAATTGGAAATCTGCTGGACCGGACGGACTGCACAACTTTTGGTTAAAATGGTTCCGTAGCTCACACGCTTGCTTGGCATCTTGTTTCCAGTCATGCCTTGAGTCAGCGTCGCTTCCAGCTTTTATGACTACCGGAGTAACCCACCTCCTATACAAGTCTGGTAGTACCACAGACCCCAAAAATTATAAACCTATAACTTGTCTACCTACTATATACAAACTTTTTACATCCATCCTGAGAGTAAAAATATATTCACATGTACAAAACAATAACATCTTGTCAATCTCTCAGAATGGATGTAAAAGTGGGGCACGTGGTACGAAATAGCTCCTTATTATTGACATGGCTGTTTGCCAGCAGGTACGCCGCAACCGAAAGAACCTTGCGACATGCTGGATTGACTATAAGAAAGCGTACGATTCTGTGCCTTATACATGGCTTCGGAGGGTGCTAGAGCTGTATAAAGTTGATGCAACTCTATGCACCTTTTTGGGGTCATGTATGAGACAATGGAGTACGGTTCTTGTTTATCCAGGGTGTCGTCAGGTTCTAGGAGGTGGTGTACCAATAGGGATTGAGAGAGGTATTTTCCAGGGTGATAGTCTGAGTCCGTTGTGGTTTTGTCTAGCACTAAATCCTCTCAGTACGTTACTAGAGGGTTCAGGGTTAGGCTATCGGATGCGCAGAGGGGGTCAAATTTTGTCCCACCTTTTTTACATGGATGACCTAAAGTTATTTGCCCCTAATGGCCCCGATTTGATGGCTTTGCTAAAAGTTACTGAAACTTTTAGTAAGGCCATCAGTATGGAGTTTGGGGTAGATAAGTGTGCGGTCATGCATGTAAAAAGGGGCGGGATTGTGGAATCTGAAGGAGTCAATCTTTCAGATTTCACACGATTTGGGTCGCTCTCCGCAACCGAAACCTACAAATATCTAGGTATGTCTCAAGCTCTGTGTATTGCTGAGACTGACATGAAACAGAAGTTGCAGGATCGTTTCTTTGGCCGCCTGAAAAAAATACTGAAAAGTCTTTTATCAGGCGGTAACAAGGTGCGTGCTGTCAACGGCTGGGCCATGCCAGTCTTAGTTTACTCTTTTGGCATACTTAGATGGACTCAGACGGAGTTAGAAGCTCTGGATAGGAAGGTGCGTTGTCTATTGACTTCATATCGAATACACCACCCACGTTCGTCAGTAATGAGGTTGTATATACCACGGAAATGTGGGGGTCGAGGATTTTTAAATGCCAAGACTCTCCATAACCGTGAGATATGCAACCTTAGAGAGTATTTCCTACAGGTGGACGTGGATGTGCATCGAGATGTTGTGGCAATAGACAACGGACTGACCCCGCTGTCCCTTGCGAAAGAGAACTGGCGCAAACCTGTAATATTAAGTGTATCTGATCGGAAGGAAATATGGAAGAGCAAGGAACTGCATGGTCGATTTTATCGGGCTCTAAATGGGCCCGATGTTGATTCAATAGCATCGGTATCCTGGTTACGATTTGGTGATCTCTTCGGAGAAACTGAGGGTTTTATCTGTGCAATCACTGACGAAGTCGTGATGACGAATAACTATCGGAGATTTATTGTCAAAGATGGGACGCTAGACATCTGTCGGGCATGTCATCGTCCCGGAGAATCTTTAAGACATATTATCTCTGGTTGTTCCCGTCTTGCGAACGGTGAGTATTTGCACAGACACAACCAAGTAGCCAGGATAATCCACCAGCAACTTGCTCTAAAGTATAATCTTGTCGACGTGGAGGTACCTTATTACAAGTATGTGCCCGACCCAGTTCTTGAGAACGGTCATGTCACATTGTATTGGGATCGATCTATTATCACTGATAGGACTGTTATAGCTAACAGACCTGATATAGTGATAATGGATCGATTAAAGCGCCTTGCAGTAATTGTCGATATCACTGTGCCACATGACGAGAATCTCGTGAAAGCAGAAAAAGATAAACAAATTAAATATTTAGACCTAGCTCACGAGATTGTCGACATGTGGGATGTGGATTCGGCGATTATTGTTCCGATAGTCGTATCTGCGCATGGTCTAATAGCCAAGAGCCTCGACCTCCACCTACAGAGGCTCGCGTTAGGCAGCTGGATCAAGGGCTTGATGCAGAAGGCGGTTCTGTTGAATACGGCCCGTATTGTGCGGAAGTTCCTGTCTTTGGAGCCCTAACCACCGGTAGCTTGGTCCCTGTACCCGATGCCGGTGGGTTACTGTTTTTTATATTTTTAAATGTATTTTTTTATAAATCTATTTAAAAATGTAATAAATATGTGTTAAGTGTTAATAAAGAGAATAATAATAACTGGCAACTCTGAACATCTCATACATCATTTTCATTCTTAAAATATTTTAATATTTTTATTTACATATTATTGCCTAAATTTATACAATTACTTCAGATACCAAATTAATATAAGCAAAAAGTCAATAAATAAAGGATTTTATACTATTTTATAACAATAAACAAAGTCTACAAAATTAACATAGAAGATTTGACACATGTCATATGAATACCTACGGAAATATCAACAATATTATGGCTAAATTCAAAATGAAGTGATTGAGATGCAAACAAGAGCCAGAAGCAGAAATGCGCAACTAACACCCTCGGACTCGTCACTAAACTCCGCCTCGCAGGCACCGGACCGCACATCGCCGACACAGGTGCTCGCTGAGGCGTCGAGCTCTTCAAGTGACGAGTATTTCTCTCCACCGACGTCGCCAACACCTGTACGCCGGCGAGGGAGAGGCCGGCCGCCGAGCAGTTTGGGGCCCCGAAGCCTACCAGCTTCGAGTAGGGTCCCCACTACCGGTGGTATTGTGCACCGCATACGATGGACTTCATCCATCAATGAAAACGTCATGCGGGCATATTATGAGGCCACAGATGGGGAAACCAACCTGACTGCGTACCGTTCAAGGATGCTTCCTTTGTTTCAGGCTCTTGAACCAACAATGACCGTTGCCGTCCAACGGCTATCGGATCAAGTGCGGGCTATCCAACGATGTAAGTTGTTGGATCAATCTGTGCTTGATCGACTACGCCTGGAAGTATTATCTACTCGTACAGCTCCAGTGTCAACGAGAGCACCGTCACCTGTGACACAGACGGTTGCTACAAGTGTGACGTTAGCGACGCCCGCACCCGACGCGGGAAATGATACGAGTGATACATCTATCCAGGTAAGCGAGCAATTGAGGAGTACTTTGGAAGATGTGATCTCGCAGTATAGGTTTATACCTAATTCTAGACCGCGGCTACCACGCTTGCCAATGCATAAACGAAATCTGGCGTTGATGGGAGCCCTGAATGCATTGCTAGAGCCGTACTTACGGACTAGCAGTGATTTGCTTGATACTCACTCGATTCTTTACTGTGGAGCCATTGCCGCTTGTCGTGTTGCACGCGTTAAATTCCCCGAAGCTAACCGTGCACCACGACTGGATGGTGTTCCCGTATGGCAGGCAAGAATCGAGCGACGTATCGGCACATTTAGGACTCTCATTGCAAAGCTTATCTCTTTCAGCCGGGGAAATAGTCGTCCCCGGGTCATGCGTTTCGTGACTCAGGCATTTGCTGAGACCGGTATTCGTCCCCAGCAAAACTTAGCCAATGTCACGGAACGTATTGACTTTCTGAAACAGAAAGTGTATGCATGGGCAAGCCGTATCCATCGTTATAGAGAGCGTGTAAATAGATACTGGCAGAATCGCATATTCCAAAGTGACCAAAGGAAGGTGTACCGAGAGTGGGAGGGAACTGGACAACGTTTGAACGACGGACAACTGCCAGATGCTCACGCCATGAATCAATTTTGGCGTGACTTGTGGTCGGTGCCCGTCGAACATTCGGAGGGCGACTGGATCCGTGTCGTCGAGCGTGAATGCAGTATCATCGAACCCATGGAATCTATTACCATAGACTCCGAAGACGTTAGTTGTGCAATGCGTACGGCCCCGAACTGGAAAAGTCCTGGGCCGGATGGATTGCACAACTTTTGGATAAAGTGGGTTCAGAGCTCGCATGAACGCTTGGCAACACAGTATCAAGAAGCCCTTGAGTCTGGTTCCTTACCCGCTTTCATGACCACTGGCATCACCTTCCTGCTCCATAAATCAGGTAGTACCACGGAACCTAAAAACTATAGACCCATCACTTGCTTACCTACCATCTACAAGCTCCTTACATCTATTCTGAGAAGTAAAATAAACTCGCACATAGTATCTAATAATATCTTAGATAACGCTCAGAATGGATGTAGGGCTGGGTCTCGTGGTACTAAGGAGCTACTCCTCATTGATATGGCCATTAGCCAGCAAGTCAAGCGGAGTAGGGGCGCCCTCTCTACTGCCTGGATTGACTACAAGAAGGCCTATGATTCGGTGCCTCATTCATGGCTGAGGAGGATTTTAGAGTTGTATAAAATTAATCCGACTCTTAAATCCTTCTTAGTCTCGTGTATGGGGCAGTGGACCACAGTCCTTCGTCAACCAGGTAGTGGTGGGCACGCCTCTGACCCGCAAGGCTTGATAAGGATCGAGCGTGGTATATTCCAGGGCGACAGTTTGAGTCCATTGTGGTTTTGTTTAGCACTGAATCCACTTAGCACATTGCTGAAGGATTCAGGGCTAGGCTATCGGTTTCGTAGAGGGGGTGAGGTTCTATCTCACCTGATGTACATGGATGACCTCAAACTGTTCACACTGAAGCACCAAGATTTAGTGACATTATTAAAAACTACGGAAGTTTTTAGTAATGCCATTAAGATGGAGTTCGGTGTTGATAAGTGTGCGGTTATGCATGTACAACGGGGGAAGGTTGTAAATTCACCGAATTTACAACTTTCTGAGATAATAACTCTCAGATCTCTCTCCGAGACCGAAACATACAAATACCTAGGTATGTCAGAGTCATTGGGTGTAGCGGTAGATGATATCAAGAAATCGGTGAAAGAACGTTTTTTTGGCCGCCTGACAAAAGTTCTTAACAGTTCTTTGTCCGGTGGTAACAAAATGCGGGCTTTCAATGGTTGGGTGATACCTTTATTGTTATACTCCTTTGGCATACTTAGGTGGACTCAAACGGAACTAGACGCCCTAGATAGGCGAGTCCGTCAACAACTCACATTGCATCGAATGTTACACCCACGATCATCTGTCATGAGACTGTACATTCCACGGAAGTGGGGGGGTCGGGGATTTTTGAATGCCAAGAACCTCCACAACCGTGAAGTGTGCAGTCTGAGAGATTACTTTCTACAGAACGGGTGTGACATTCATTGCGATGTCGTGATGGTTGACAAGGGCCTGACACCTCTTTCCTTGACTAACGAGAACTGGCGTAAACCAAAGGTACTAGGTACTGAAGACCGTAGGGACGTATGGAAGAGTAAGGAGCTACACGGGCGGTTCTACCGGGTCTTAACAGGACCCGACGTAGACCTGCTCGCATCGGTGAACTGGCTGCGTTTTGGGGACCTCTTTGGGGAAACTGAAGGTTTTGCCTGTGCAATTGCAGATGAGGTTATCAAGACGAACAACTATCGGAAATACATCATGAAGGACGGTACGGTTGACATTTGTCGAGCATGCTACCGTCCTGGTGAATCACTTCGCCATATTATTTCCGGTTGTTCGTATCTTGCTAACACCGAGTACTTGCATAGGCACAATCAAGTAGCCAAGATCATCCACCAGCAACTTGCTCTTCAATATGGCCTTATTGAGTTTGAAGTACCGTACTATAAGTACACACCAGTGCCAGTTCTTGAGAATGGTCGTGCATTGCTCTACTGGGACCGATCAATCATCACGGACAGGACTATTGTTGCCAATAGGCCCGATATCGTGTTGGTTGATCGGACCCAGCGTCGGGCAGTGCTCGTCGATATCGCCGTCCCGCATGACGAGAATCTCGTGAAGGCAGAGAAGGACAAACTTAGTAAGTACCTCGATCTGTCCTTCGAGATAACCGCCATGTGGGACGTAGACTCGACGATCATTGTCCCGGTGGTCGTTTCGGCAAACGGATTAATAGCGAAGAGTCTCGATCAACATCTCAAGAGACTCTCGTTAGATTGTTGGATCAAGAGTCAGATTCAGAAGGCTGTTATCCTCGACACGTGCCGTATTGTTAGGAGGTTTCTTAGTCTGTAGCCTCCACCGCCGGTAGTTTGGGTCCTACTCCGCTACTGGTGGGTCACTATTTTTTATATTTTTAAATGTATTTGTTTCTTTTTTTTATAAATGTATTTAAAAATGTATAAAATAAGAATGTAAAGGAATAAACGAAATAATAATAACAATAATAATAATACACCTGGCAACACTGCTACAACACCTGGCAACACTGCTACAACACCTGGCAACACTGCTACAAAACAGTCACATTTTTTTCTTGAGGAGCATTTACTAAAATATTTTACCTTTAATCTACAATAATACAAAAATATCATTCAAAACATAATAAAAGTACAAATATATATCTATAACAAAAAAATCAGCATGAAGAAAATCCGGAAAAAACACAAACAAATATTTTATAAATTATAGTACACTTTGACACATTATGTCAGTGTAACAAACTGAAAATGATAATATGAAAATAAGATGATAATCAAGAAAAAATATAATGTTGACCAGAGCTGGCGCCAAAAAAGCACAATTACCAACCCCGGACTTGTCGCACAGCTCCGCCTTACAGTCGTCGACAACTGTGACTACTGGTGAGGCGTCGAGCTCAAGCAGCGACGAGTTTTTCTCTCCGCCGACGTCGCCTCTACCTGTACGTCGGCAGGGGAGAGGCCGGCCACCGACTGGCTTGGGACCCCGAGGCCCTCCGGCTTCGATTACGGACCCCGCTACCGGTGGTAATGTGCACCGCATTCGATGGAACTTCGGTATGAATGAAAACGTGATGCGGGCATATTTTGTGGCTACAGAGGGGGGAACTAACCTCACTGCGTACCGTGTTCGCATGCTACCTCTGTTTCAGGTACTTGAACCAGATGTCAACGTATCGGCACAACGCTTATCGGATCAGGTGCGCGCCATACAACGCTGTCACCTGTTGGATGACGCTACACTTGAGAGGCTACGCTTAGAAGTGTGTAGTGGTATCACGCCTTCTTCATTGCAATCATTACCTGTGCCATTACAAAGTAACCGTAATGAAATAACGCAAGAAAACATCATCTCACATGTTGGTGAAGAAGTGAGTGATGCTGCTATACCTGTAAGTACTCAATACAATGAGGAATTAAGGAGCGCTTTGGAGCGAGCGATTGGTGAGTTTCAATCTGTCCCTATTGAGTGTAGACCGCGGTTTCCGCGTTTGCCCACACATATAAAAAATGTGGCGCTAGTGTGTGCCCTAGACTCGATGTTAACATCGTTTTTTAACAACTGCAGAAACATTACTGATGCCCATTCCATTCTGTACTGTGCAGCTGTTGCAGTATGTCGAATAGCTGGTGTTAAATTTTTTAAACAAGAAACAGCTATTCGACCAAAGCCTGCTGTACCAGCTTGGCAGTGCAGAATTGAACGGCGCATCAACGAGGCTAGGGTGCTCATTGGCAAGCTACACTGCTTCAGGACGGGCAATACACGCCCGAGAGTCATGCGCTTTGTGACCCGTGCATTCGTGGGAACTAATATTAGGCCCTGTGAATACTCTGTTCGGGTCACAGAGCGCATCGATTACCTGAAGCAGAAAGTTTATGCGTGGGCGAACCGCATAAGGCGGTACAAAAAAAGAGTGGACAGATACACTCAGAATCGCTTGTTCCAAAAAAATGAGAGGTGGGTATATAGAGGGTGGGAGCGACCTAACTCGGATGTGACTGATGGGAGTCTACCTGATGCTGTTTCTACAGTTAACTTCTGGAAAAGCATCTGGTCGACGCCCGTCAGTCATACACAGGATGCGTGGATTAGGGATGTTGAGCGGGCGTGTGAACCAATTCCAGCTATGGAACCTATAACCATATCTGAAGAAGATATTGGTTGTGCAGTTCGTTCGTTGCCAAATTGGAAATCTGCTGGACCGGACGGACTGCACAACTTTTGGTTAAAATGGTTCCGTAGCTCACACGCTTGCTTGGCATCTTGCTTCCAGTCATCCCTTGAGTCATCGTCGCTTCCAGCTTTTATGACTACCGGAGTAACCCACCTCCTATACAAATCTGGTAGTACCACAGACCCCAAAAATTATAGACCTATAACTTGTCTACCTACCATATATAAACTTTTTACATCCATCCTGAGAGTAAAAATATATTCACATGTACAAAACAATAACATCTTGTCAATCTCTCAGAATGGATGTAAAAGTGGGGCACGTGGTACGAAAGAGCTCCTTATTATTGACATGGCTGTTTGCCAGCAGGTACGCCGCAACCGAAAGAACCTTGCGACATGCTGGATTGACTATAAGAAAGCGTACGATTCTGTGCCTCATACATGGCTTCGGAGGGTGCTAGAGCTGTATAAAGTTGATGCAACTCTATGCACCTTTTTGGGGTCATGTATGAGACAATGGAGTACGGTTCTTGTTTATCCAGGGTGTCGTCAGGTTCTAGGAGGTGGTGTACCAATAGGGATTGAGAGAGGTATTTTCCAGGGTGATAGTCTGAGTCCGTTGTGGTTTTGTCTAGCACTAAATCCTCTCAGTACGTTACTAGAGGGTTCAGGGTTAGGCTATCGGATGCGCAGAGGGGGTCAAATTTTGTCCCACCTTTTTTACATGGATGACCTAAAGTTATTTGCCCCTAATGGCCCCGATTTGATGGCTTTGCTAAAAGTTACTGAAACTTTTAGTAAGGCCATCAGTATGGAGTTTGGGGTAGATAAGTGTGCGGTCATGCATGTAAAAAGGGGCGGGATTGTGGAATCTGAAGGAGTCAATCTTTCAGATTTCACACGATTTGGGTCGCTCTCCGCAACCGAAACCTACAAATATCTAGGTATGTCTCAAGCTCTGTGTATTGCTGAGACTGACATGAAACAGAAGTTGCAGGATCGTTTCTTTGGCCGCCTGAAAAAAATACTGAAAAGTCTTTTATCAGGCGGTAACAAGGTGCGTGCTGTCAACGGCTGGGCCATGCCAGTCTTAGTTTACTCTTTTGGCATACTTAGATGGACTCAGACGGAGTTAGAAGCTCTGGATAGGAAGGTGCGTTGTCTATTGACTTCATATCGAATACACCACCCACGTTCGTCAGTAATGAGGTTGTATATACCACGGAAATGTGGGGGTCGAGGATTTTTAAATGCCAAGACTCTCCATAACCGTGAGATATGCAACCTTAGAGAGTATTTCCTACAGGTGGACGTGGATGTGCATCGAGATGTTGTGGCAATAGACAACGGACTGACCCCGCTGTCCCTTGCGAAACAGAACTGGCGCAAACCTGTAATATTAAGTGTATCTGATCGGAAGGAAATATGGAAGAGCAAGGAACTGCATGGTCGATTTTATCGGGCTCTAAATGGGCCCGATGTTGATTCAATAGCATCGGTATCCTGGTTACGATTTGGTGATCTCTTCGGAGAAACTGAGGGTTTTATCTGTGCAATCACTGACGAAGTCGTGATGACGAATAACTATCGGAGATTTATTGTCAAAGATGGGACGCTAGACATCTGTCGGGCATGTCATCGTCCCGGAGAATCTTTAAGACATATTATCTCTGGTTGTTCCCGTCTTGCGAACGGTGAGTATTTGCACAGACACAACCAAGTAGCCAGGATAATCCACCAGCAACTTGCTCTAAAGTATAATCTTGTCGACGTGGAGGTACCTTATTACAAGTATGTGCCCGACCCAGTTCTTGAGAACGGTCATGTCACATTGTATTGGGATCGATCTATTATCACTGATAGGACTGTTATAGCTAACAGACCTGATATAGTGATAATGGATCGATTAAAGCGCCTTGCAGTAATTGTCGATATCACTGTGCCACATGACGAGAATCTCGTGAAAGCAGAAAAAGATAAACAAATTAAATATTTAGACCTAGCTCACGAGATTGTCGACATGTGGGATGTGGATTCGGCGATTATTGTTCCGATAGTCGTATCTGCGCATGGTCTAATAGCCAAGAGCCTCGACCTCCACCTACAGAGGCTCGCGTTAGGCAGCTGGATCAAGGGCTTGATGCAGAAGGCGGTTCTGTTGAATACGGCCCGTATTGTGCGGAAGTTCCTGTCTTTGGAGCCCTAACCACCGGTAGCTTGGTCCCTGTACCCGATGCCGGTGGGTTACTGTTTTTTATATTTTTAAATGTATTATTTTATAAATCTATTTAACAATGTAATAAATATGTGTTAAGTGTTAATAAAGAGAATAATAATCTTAATACACTCACATCCAAATTAGAAAGTTGCGCACTAAAGGTGCGCACCAAAAACGTGACACGTTTTCGTTACTTGTTAGTAGGTTTTACCCCTCGGATTTTTCTCATACCGGGCGCCTTATATATGAAAATCGATTCTTAAGGAGTAAACTCCAATAAACTCCAAAAACTCTAAATATATGGGAATTAGGATGTCATTCGGCTCACAGAGCGTAACAAACTATGTCAGTGACTAGATTATCATATAGAATACATTTTGTCTCACAAACAGCTTCTCATGAGTGTATAAAAGGCAATAGTATTCTTCCAAATGTGATAGGAGGTTTACTGTCTTTAACTGAACTTAACATCAATAGGTACAGACAAACCAGCAAGCACGTTACTTGACGAAGCGGCAGATACACTAGATTCAAAACATTTTTACTAGGTATTTTATTTAGTTATATAATTTAATACTTTATTTATATTAAAAATTAGATAATGACCGCAGCTCCTCCCGCGTGGAATAGCTTAAAAATAAAATAAAATAAAATAAAATAACGTTTATTATCTTTGAAATTTTCAGAAAATTATTTAGATTCGTCAGAAGTTGGTGTGACTCTACCGAGGGTTCCAAAATGCAACGAGACTGAGAAGAGCCCTCAAGATACTCAGCTCGGCTTTTTTCAAAATATTTCATCTTAAATCTAATACAGAGTTATTTAGAAAGGAGCAATTCGTTACGTTGTTACAACCAGGCCGCCTTGTCATCTAAGAAATCATTAATACTATAATAAGCTTTATGGCACAATTTACTTTTTATTAGTTTTTTAAATTTATTGACAGATAAATTTGCTATTTCGGTTGGCAATGTATTGTACATTCGAATAAAGTTCCCCGCAAAAGAATTACTCACTTTATGAAGCCTAAATTTAGGAACAGCCAGTTTATCCTTATTTCTTAAGTTTAGATTATGATTATCACTATTTTTCACAAATTTACTTTTGTTCTTGTGTGTATACAATAAAATTTCATAAATATACTGTGAATACACTGTAAGGATGTTAATATGCTTAAACTTATCTCTTAATGACTCCCGAGACCCCATTCCATAGATAGTCCGGATAGCCCTCTTCTGCAACACAAAGATGCATTCAATATCGGCAGCGTTACCCCACAGTAGTATGCCATATGTCATGATACTGTGGAAGTAGCTGAAGTAGACAAGACGCGCCGTTTTAATGTCTGTAAGTTGTCGGATCTTTTTGACAGCATAGGCTGCTGAACTAAGCCTGGCCGAAATTTTCCCGATATGAGGCCCCCATTGCAATTTGGAGTCTAACGTTATGCCCAGAAAGACAGTGTCATCGACCAATTCTATTATATCATCCCTAACCTTAACACTGGTTTTAACAAGTCTTACATTAGGTAAGGTGAATCTTACACATTTAGTTTTATTTTCATTTAATAATAAATTATTAGCACAAAACCAGTGGACTATCCTAGAGAGGGCAATGTTTACATCGTCAAGTTCGCGCTGTCCACGTTTAACTTTAAATATTAAAGAAGTGTCATCAGCAAACAAAACTACCTCGTGGTCGTCTCTTATGAGGTGAGGGAGATCATTAATATATACTAGAAAAAGAAAAGGTCCCGAAATTGAACCCTGCGGTACCCCCATTGCTACAGGAGAACCAGGTGACTGTTTACCATTGATCACTACTTTCTGGACCCTATCACTTAAGTAAGAATTGACGAAATTCAAGGCCGTCCCCCGGATTCCGTAATGATCAAGTTTCTTAATTAAAGTCTGGTGCTGAACGCAATCGAAGGCCTTAGATAAGTCACAGAATACACCATAAGCATCATATGACTCATCCCAGGCCCTGTATATACACTCTAATAATTTAATACCGGCATCAGTGGTGGACCGACCACGAGTGAAACCGAATTGTTTTGTATGTAATAGTTTATTAACGTTAAAGTGATTTTGCATTTGATTAAGCATAATTTTTTCAAAAATTTTACTAAATGTAGGTTACTACCTACATTTAGTAACACAGTACAGAAATGGGACGGAAATTGGACGGATCTGAAGTACTACCCGATTTAAACAGGGGAATTAATTTACTAGATTTCATTAAATCAGGGAACACACCACTATCAACACAATTATTAAATATTATTACTAGTTCAGGAGCAACCATTTCAATAAAAGAATTTACTAAATACACAGAGATGCCCCAGAGGTCAGCTGTTTTCTTGATATTTAAAGATTTAAAAGTTTTTAAGATAGTGTTTATGTTAACTTTACTGAATTTAAATATAACGTTACAACAAGGAACGTTTGCTTTTAACAAAGATTCTGCAATGGGGGTTGAAGAGCCTAGGGTTTTTGTCAAATCTACAGGAATTCGGGAGAAAAAATTTTCAAATTCGTTAGCGACCTCGAAGTCTGATGTAGTTATTTTACCATTTATATTAAGTTTAAAATGATTATCATTTAATTTTTGTTGACCTCTTTCCGCGTTTATAATGAGGATAACTTTTCATGCGATAGAATGACTTTAACACACACACACATATCACGCCTATATCCCCGAAGGGGTAGGCAGAGGTGCATTACACACCCACAATTTGCCAATATTTTTAGTCCCACGTAATAGGGGGCAAGCCTATTGCCGTCACCGGGCACACATATAATGGGTTATGTCCAAAATGGCCGAATGAATTTAATAAAAAGTAGCAGCTAATATTGTATGACTTTAAAGATTAGGTAAATACCTTAATTTTATCCTGAAGGCAATCTGCTAGGATCTACTTATCTTGCTCAGCACGGAGTACAGAATTTCACAAATCAAGATAATCAGAAGTCACTTAGAAACAACCGTCATTATGACAGAATTGAAGCTAAAATTGGTTAAGAAGAAATTGAAGCTACTATACAGTATAGTTATGTGGTGTTTATAACTTCAGGTTTACAAACTGACTCGGCTCGGCGGCGTGGTCGGTACGGCATCCGCTTTCGACGCCGGAGTCTCGGATTCCATTCCCGGTCGGGACAAACTTTGTGTGTTGACACATACGTTTGTACCGAAGTCTGGATGTTTCCTATGGATAATAAGTATACATTATTTATATGTATAAAAAAATCAGTTTCTCTAGTACTCATATCACAAGCTCTGCTTAGTTTGGGACTAGATAGCGTCGTGTGAATTGTCCTGACATATTTATTTATATATTATTATTATTTAAACACCAAAATTCGTGGTATGGAGAAAAGATAATATTAATTATTCAGTACTTAGCAGTACGAAGGTTTCAAAGTCTCAACCCAAAGAGTAGATACAAGCAAGTTTTATTTTGAAAACATATCTATAATTAGGATTATATTAATAAACTAGCTGTTGCCCGCGACTCCGCCCGCGTGGATGTCGGTTATCGTCATACATAGGTTACCATCATAAATGTCCTCTCTTAAGATCTAATCTATCCTTGTACCAAATTTCATCAATATCAGCCAAATTTCATAAATACCTAACAATAATAAGCTATAAAAATTGACCAATAATAATAAAAAGTGACATCTATATATCTCCGTTAAATTCAGTTTATTATATTTTTGGTCACATCTCCGGTTCTAATCAACCGATTGCGATGAAACAAACGTAAGATTTTAAGTCTAACCAAGCCCTGTCTAACAAAAAACCGTTCAGTAGTTTCTGCGTCCATCGCGAACAAACAGACAAACAGACAGGAAATTAAAAAAAAATATTTTCCGGTTCAGTATCGTTAACATAACATAACCCAAGTATTTTTTTTCAAATATTTCCAATGTACAGACACGACCACTTTACAATTATATAATAGTATAGATGCCTACGCAAGAAGTTAGGTATAAGTACACTACTACACGCGGTGGTGGAATACATTTATTGTTAATTACTAATGTTACATTGTATATAAAAAGTAACTCTACCAGTTACAATAGAAAGTTGAAGATTATTTATAATTATGTCTACTCTAGTGATACAAGCGAAATCTGAACTATATGACCTCTAAGTAGAGACAAGTGTGTAGGTATATGAGAAAACTAACATAGACTGTATACCTAAGGGAATACGCACCGTCCGTACATTACTTACTTACTACAATATTTAAGTCAATAAAAGTAATGAACTAATATTTGACGGTGGTATTATTATTACTAGTGGTTCTGTGAACCGTAGACTTCGGAAGCTTTGTTTAGAAAATTTATTTTTAAATTTTCTTTATTACTCTTTCATTTTTCATCCAATCCAAAAAATATCATTCACATGTTATCATTGTAAGCAAGGAGTGTGTGTGTAAACTTTCATGAAAATCGGTTGATAAATACGGCCGCAACCATGATCTGACAGAACCTGTAGATGTAGAGATGTAGAGGTAAAGACGAAAGAAATTTTCCCCAGTCTGCAGTTGAAACGGAGACTTCGGTCGCTTCGCTCCCTCAGTCAATGAGATTATTTGCCGTTGTTTCATATTGGAGCTTCCTAATAGCAATGACTAACGTCGGAATTTACGATACAAGCATAAAACGCCATCAACTTGCAATGTTAGCAATTTCTTTCTCTTGTTGGTATTTCGCCTCCCCTGTTCAGTGGTTCCTGTACTAGACTGCAGTAAACTTATATTTTAGAACACTTCTATGTCCTATCTTTCAGTGTAAATGTTCAAGAGACGTCTGTATTCATACATATAATCACGCATATATCCCAAGGGGGTTGCCAGAGGCGCACTACATAGCCACATCTTGCCAGTAGTTTTGTTAGTATTACCACAGAATAGGGAATAGTACTTACATACAGAACTTGCACTCCAACGTTAATTAAAGCACATTCTATTGTTTACAGAGAATATAATTCGAACGTTAGGGTTGTCAGGAAAGTACCAGCATAATTTGACCAATAATTATGATGTTAATGCCTCAATATCAACTCTATGGTCAATGCCGTATCACAAACAAGAGAAAATCCTTCCTGACTTACAACTTCAAGTTGTAGCTGACGTCACGTATTTTTTGCGATTGTTAGGCGTGTGACATAGGCCTGGTATTACGTAACTAGTAGGGCCCTATTGCCGTTACCGGGCAACAATAGACAATCAATAAAAATAACCATTTCTGTAATTCAAACCTAAACCCCAACAGCCAAAACCAATATTACATCTTACAATAGCTGAAGTTCTGGTAGCTTCCTCTATAGCTTCTCATAAGTACTTATCAGAACACCCTACTCGGCCTCAACACTCAGATATTCACTTTAGTGTCTAGTGATCTTCTTGGGATCTGTAGTACCCGTCTCCTTTAACATAGTAATTGATACATAATCTCCTATTAATAGTTCTTTGCATTTGTGTGAGCACGTACATGAACGTATAATGTGCCCTTTTTTTTAATTTCGCGAGAACGCGGCAGCTCCCATATCCACTGCTGCGGGCGCCTCTGGTGACCCCAGAAGGTATTTCCAGAGGCGCCCGGCGTACTTTGGCCACTCGTGTGGCCTCTTCGGGAGTTTGGTCGGAATGAAAATCCCGCGTCGTTGGGGTTGGGTTTTATCCCGCGTCAATGAACGAATCTGGTTGTAACCACAAATTATCTACCACAAATTACCTACTTGGTAAAACTTAAACGTTTAAGTTCTTGGTGTCTGCATAAAGTGTACAAAAACGTTGCATGCTTAATGCACGTCTCACTGTAACATTTATGCTACATTATTTTCCGGGCCTGGATAACATTCAGGTGGTTGTAGCGAACCAACTCTCACGGTGAATACAAATTCCAGTATTCTTACTCCACCCACGAAAGCTTCGCAGGCGATTCAAATAATATATAACTGGAAATGAATGAATGTTATACCTACTACTTCTTTAATATTTTTGGAGGCTGGGCAATTTGCCAGATCACAAACCTATTATTGTCCCGCTACATGAGAGAAATTCAAAATTACCTTTTGAATGCTTTTCAGTAAATGCATATGAAAATATTTAGGTGGGGAATAATAAAACTTTAATTTATATCTCTCTGTTTGTTCCGGTTAAACTCTGAAATAGTGGGACCTATTTTATATAGCAGATAGCTGATGTTATAAGGAGAATATAGTATGTTTCCATGGTAATACTTGTGAACCAGATAGTTGCAAGCAAGTAGTAATACATAAAAACATTTTTGTAGTTGAAAAATATATTAAAAATATTAAATAATAAATATTACTCTTACATTTATCTAAGAATACAAGAAAGTAAGTACTGATTTCATTGGTTTCACAACTTGATAAAATACAGCATAGGTTAAAATCGGCAGGTTTACCTAAATAAATGGCAACAATTTGCACACTAAAATTTCCACAGAGGAGGAAGGAATTTCCTTCCTAATATGTACCAAAATACCACACTTTGCAACACCAAATAGTGTTTCGCTAAAATAACTTCTTCTTCACTGAAACTATAAACTTGGGTGCCACAGTACCTATAACTATGGTATCCTTTTGACCTATAGTTATAGGTACCTACTATGGTACGTACGTTTCGTCATTTAATCCTTTATTTTATACGAAAAAAGTATTCTGACGTTATAATATTTTACCATATCTGATGATGAGTTAAAAATAGGCCTAAATAAATAAACACAGATTTCGGTAAATTGTAAAAACGGCACATTCATTAAAATTGCTTCCAAAATTTTACGATATCGGCGAAGTTGGCACAGTGAGTTATTAATTATTTCATCGTAATTCATGTTGGGCCACTACCCGGGTCCCCCAGGGCGTAGGGTTTCTCAGCGTTTGTCCTGAGGTAGTAAATACCATCCTTCCTGTAACAAAACAATAGCGTTGATCTCCAAGATTTAAGCTAATGTTGTTACTGTTTAACAAACGAGTGTTCTTTGTTTAATTAAACACAGAAGCGACGAAAGTTAACCGTGTTCATGAATACCTAAAATAACCTTCTTTTGTTATTCACCCCCGTGACTCGAGTGAATTATCCGCGCAAACGTACAAATGCTTGTTTCAGATGTAATTATTTCTTATTTTATTTGACTTAATGAAAGGAAATAATTCATTATGATTTCCGCGCGACTCCACCCGCTGGTTGTAATTTTCTCCTTGCCAATTTCCACAAGAACACATTACCATTACTGTCCATTACATTAAGATACTAATGTTGAAAGTGTTATTAAAACAGGTACTCGAAAACCTCTATCGTTACAGAGGTTCAACACTTCCAAATTGTTTCGTTGATAAAACACAATGACATAATGGTTGTCAGCATACGATATTTTTTCGCTTGTACCTATAAAAAAATCTAACACACTCACCCATAATGTATATCAAAGCCGCCCATGACGAGGGTTTCGCCGGTGCCTTTACAGGTTCCATTGTAGTACAACTCATCATAACTTTCGCATCTTACAGCGGTGAATGGTGTGTTTGAAATTATAGATTCCGAGAAAAACATATGAGCTCGGTTGTGAGCGCAAAGACCTATCAAAACACAACATCTGTTAGTGAAAATAAAAATATACGATAAAAAAACGACCAATATGTACTTAATTAGGTAGATATATATATAGCCAGTACATGGATCAAATTCGTTGATGTATACACAGCTAATAAAACCGTTAGTGCAAATTAAGGCAAAAGCCATCCTCATCTGCAACAATGCACCACCTGACAAACGGACAAGCTCTAATAAGATACCCAAAGTCCAAAAGTAAAGACGACAATAGACTATTACGTGGGCCCACGAAAGAGACTAGCGACTAGTGGGCGTAAACACACCTATATCAACCCTTTTGGGTATCAAGACGAGTTTGTGTGTTAAAAGTATACATTTACCAAACGTACCTCGATAATCAATCCCACAACCAGGTTGCCTAATGCCACCATTTGGATAGAAATCAATATGACCTAATGGAGCATAGAATCCAAGATATCCTCCACATGTATGTATAACTTCAACGTGACGGGCATCATGCTTGTCCAATCTAGCATCTTTGTTACCTACTGTAAATAATGGTAACGCAGGATCTAAACCTGAAAAAGGAGTTTAAATTAATTTATTTGCAGCACGTCTAGATATCAAATGCTCGTTGGCAAGTTCAGGAGACGTCAAACATCTAAAATTTCTTTTTCATTTCCAGATTGAATAATCTGACATTATTGAGAAACCCGTGCACTGAAATTCAGATTCGACAATCGAGCCACGTATTTATTATGCCTACCAGGCATTAACCTGGATGGAATACCTGTCAGATGGGGAATTAAATGAGACAAATTTCTAGGACCTTCTTAAAGACGAGTTAGTGGATAAAGACATTAACATATCAAAAATTTACATCTCAAGATATTAAGACATCATCTGATTACAAGTTTCCACTTCAGTCGATCACACCTTAAAATATCGTTTGTGTTATCATAAGAATTTCAGAAACATAAAAATTTGGAAAAGCAAAATAAACAGAAATTTTTGAAACATCTTATTAAGAACATTCTCCTCCTGTGATGTCTGTTAATAAAAATTTATAAGAAAAAAGTTATTTATTCCTTGGTCCCAAAAATGTTTATTCCTTGGTCCGGCGATACATTATCATATGCGTCCATTTCTACTTTGAAGTTTCGTGCCATCGAGAGGAAAACTTGGGAATATATTTGGCACAAACATTTTTACTTTCTATTCAGATAGGTTAATATTCACAAGGGCCGGAGTTTTATCTCTCTGTCAAAAACTCGTGAATACGGTTAACTAGAAATTTATCATTTACGGACTACTAAGCAGATAATTATTTAACTGTTAAAGAAAGTGTATGACATTATGAAGTGTATAAGGACAAGGCCCACGTAAACCTCACCAGGAAGTGGTGGGCGTGCCAAGAAACGGACAAAAGGCTCTGGTACGTAAACATAAAAGTTCCTGGTCAGCGGCAATAGTGGCACCATAGAGAGTGGCACTTCATTTTACTTGGAACTGGGGGAATATGAATATACCCTTCGGGGAAGCCGGTACGGCGTGTCTATATTTCTAATAAATAAATTCCTTTAAGATCCTCAATTCCTTACCTGTAATAGTATCAATAGGTCCTTTCTTGATGAAAGCGCCAGCTATGCCGACCACATGGGCTCCAAGACTATGGCCTATAAGGTGTACATCATCCATCGACACACCTTCGGTTATTAGGAAGTTAAGGAACTCTGTGAGGAGACGGCCGACCGAAGCCACGTTGTAACTTGCAAGGATATAGTTCACGTTCGCCGCGTTACCCCAATCTACCACTATTATATTTAAATCACTTACGTTTAGATATGCTGCAATGGAAGAATATTTAAAAGTTTAAAGTACATTCATGACAAGCAATGAGTACCTAGGTACTGAGGTATACTATGTATAATTATGTCACTATGATTGTAAAAACTGTTAGATTGTAATCACCCTCGCATGATTGATGGAATATTGATTGAAGCTATTTACAACCGACAGCTAAAAAAGAAGGAGGTTCTCAATTCGACTGGGCGAAACAATTTTCAATATTTTTTTAATTGAAAGCTACTAACTTTCCAAGTGGTCCCATTCCAATAAATATTTTGTCCCATTTCGGTAATTGAAAGTCGGTTGTTGTGTCATTTTTTGACGTGTATTTTTAATCGGCCCGTTACATGATCAACAATAAGGACATAAAAAGGACACAAAAAGGATATAAAAAGATAGACGCAATTAGCAAAAATATTTCACCTTCTTTGATCGATTCGGGCATTGGACCGTCTCCATGATTGAGCCAACCGTGAGCAAGCACCTTTACTTTCTTGCTAAAATCAAAATGTGATTCTGTAAGAGCAGTTGAGTTGTTTGTTTTCAAAACATCATATTCATAGGGGTTTCGCCTGTAACAAATACCGTAATAATATAAATTTACAATATCGATTATTAAACTACTTACTATACTAGGTAACTATTCATCATCATCCACCATCCGTTTTCTCAAAGCGTTGGGGTCGGCTATAGGTACTACCTATTATTATACCTATATTTCATTCACCTTTATGGCTCTGGGATCTGAAGGACCAAGGGACTATTTTTTTTTTATTCCGCGTCTCACGGCCTCGGCCGCTCTAACGTCCGTTGCCGGGCGTCTCTGCAAGGGACTATTGAGAATTGAGATAGATGTAACAGCAATCCCCACATTATGACATCTCCCACTTTAGCTGAAAAAATAACTTTGATGTAGGTATGCTTTAAGTAAACTATAGATACTTAAAAATTGTTTTTTATTCTTTCAATCAAGAATCATACCTTACAAACCAAAAATATTTAGTCATATAAGTCTCAAAGGACACTTAGGCAAGTCATTAAGAGTGATTTTACATGTACTTAACCACTTTTACTGCCAAATTGGCAAAGGAACAGATAGGGCCTGTGAGTAAGAATCTGGCAAGAAATCTCACGGCTATCCTTTTTAATGACGTAATAATTAAGCATAACAATACAACACAAAATGATGAAAGTCTCAACCATAGCAATTTAACAAGTATGTCAATTTCACATTTTTGTGTCATCTAAATAGTCGCTAATGTAATAATGTAATAGCCCTTTTTTTCTAATTCCGCGTAACCGCGGCTGCTCCTGTGTCCATTGCTGCGGGCATCTCTGGTACACACCAGAAGATATTTCCAGTGGCAGTGTAATAGTCCTGTCCTTAATACGTTTATCTCAACAGCAGTTGTCTATAAACCGAAGTTATCTCTTTCTATTCCTATAAAAAATACCAACGTCTATCTTTAAAGCATATAAAACTTATACTGAAGTAGATGAAACACGAATGTACAACTGTTTTCCATAACAGTACTAATCATTTCAGGAATAATATGTTCGTATAAACGTGTATGTTGCATTATAATGAACACAAAATCACGCTTTCCATTTAGAAGTTAATCAGATGCTTTATAACCCACGGCACGTATCAACAAGATGTGTTCGGTTGACGGGACGTTTAGACGCGAATTTTTGAGAATATCGATTAATATAACAACCATTTCATTGATCAAGTAGGTAAAATTTCAATATTTTGCTGCCAATAAGTAGGTACTTAACTAGATCCTCCCTCGTTTAGGTTCGATTGGCTAATGATGATGAATCTAAACAACTAGCCATTCAAACTATGAACTATTATAGCAATAAATCTCATTTATCATGTCCATGTCATTTAGTACTTATTCTAATCTTGTAATTTTTGAGTTTTTCGTTACAACCAGGCAAAAATACACATTTTTTTTTTATTTGTAATATTAGTATAGAACTATACCCAGCTGAACTAGGTGAATACCTTCTTAACCTTCTTAATTTGATACGGTGAACTTATTGCCGCAAACAGGGCACTTTTATGTATAGGTCCTCCGTAGATTGGCAGGCGCACCACTTGCAGGGACGTTGGCTTGGGCCCCTAATATATTGATGAGACCACCCTTAATTAAGTAACAATGTTAATTGTGACTATAGCCGCCAAACATATTTAATAGTTGCTATAGCTTCTATCCTAGCCGCTCTAAATCATTGTTCGTTATTCAGGTTGAATTTAAATTGCCAAATTCAAAAACACAAGCCCAAATTGGCTGTTTATAATTCATCCCTACTTTGAAACCAATCGGAACATATAAGATACGTCTATCTTCTCTTGGTAATTTAATGTCAGAATTCAATCATTAACTTATGCACATTTTCACACAATTTAATTTAGATAGTTCAGTTCTCATTTGAGTATGGGCATTTTTTATATAGTATTTTTTATATAGTGCACCTGTGCAGTAGCCCAGGTACACTATATAAAAATTTGCAGTTGCTTTTGCCTGTGAATGCACTTTGGCACTTTTAACCACCCCCTTAATGATAAATAAATAAATATGTTAGGACAATTCACACAACGCCATCTAGTCTCAAACTAAGCAGAGCTTATGAGTACTAGATAAACTAATATAAATACTTATATACTTTTTTTGTAAATACATACATATTATACATAGAAAATACCCAGACTTCGGTGTAAGCGTATGTGTCATCACACTAAGTTTGTCCCGACCGGGAATCGAACCCGAGACTCCGGCGTCGAAAGCGGATGCACCACCGAACACGCCACCGAAGCAGTCAAAGAAAAGTCAAGTTATAGACGTGATTAAGTAAGTAGGTACTCGTAGTTAGGTATGTTTCCCGTTTCCGCTTTCCATAGGAAATCATTGATTAAATATGAAGTCGTTTAATGAAACAGTATAACTATTTTTTATATGATGGGGATAAATTTAGTCCGAGACAACCAGGACTTTAATTGGCTCTGCCACAGTGGCTGGCACGTAAGATTTTGTTACCTTTCATCAACATTTCATCGCAAGGTTTCAAACTTTTCTTCAAAATTACAATATAGCTGCTACTTTTTACATATTGCCATTTTGGACATAGCCCATTAAATGAGTGCCCGGGGACGGCAATAGGCTTGCCCCCTATTACGTGGTACTAAAAATACTAGCAAATTGTGGGTGTGTAGTATACCTCTGCGTACCCCTTTAGGGATCTAGGCGTGATATGTGTGTGTGGAAATAAATGCAGGTACTTAGATACATATAGGTTACGAAAAAGCACTTATAAATTAAACTTCTCTATAAACTCTTTTTCAAAGTCTTATCATTCCTAATCAATTATCAATTCTAAGTACTTGTCTACTTCCTTATGCAAGCCAAGTGCCAGAACATGGATCGCGGACGTCACGGTGGCGGGTGGCCTCATTTCACTTCTCATTAAATATTTAAAAGTTGAATCACGGATTCCTGACATTCCAAATCACTGAATAAAAAAACAATAAAGTAAACTTAGTTAATTATTTATCGTATAAATCGATGTTAGATACTAACTTTTGTTTTAATTAAAACTTAGTTAAAAACTTAAATTATGTTTGTTGACTCCTTGGCTGTTAACGTATGAATTTAAATTTTTTTTTTAAATCAATATTCCTCACACACATATAAATACTGATCACTGTAATTTCGATGTCTTTGGTGGTGTACTTAGTAGTCTGAAAAAATAGCTAACTATCGCTAGATATGCCCTTAAACATTCGTTTATGCGATTTGTATTCTCAGGTTTTAGATAAGAATGTATTACAACAGTGTAAAGAAAACCTAATCATACGACTTAAACCTGTGATCTTTCGACTGTGGTATTACTGAACAAACTAGATGATATTGACTGCAGAGCAAACAGGCTCCAGCATGGGGGAATACTGGACTTCAGGTGAGTATAAGGACTAGTATCGACGTATCGTAACGACAGTATCGGACTACCGAGTATTTACTTGTAACAGAACAACGAGCTGCCGCCGCCTGTATGGTACGAGCTCTAAGTATCTACCTATATCTACTTTTAAAGGTGCAAGTTATTATAATAACATATAGGAATCTACAGTGCTTCTATTTTCTTAATGTCCTTCGTATTGTATGCATATGCTTCTGTTTTCGTCGGATATCCATCGGTTTGAAAGTAAATAGAGATTTTATTACCGCCTCATTTTATTATTAATTAACATTTGAATGGGGGGAAAGCTGTTTAAGTTGCAGGTACGACAGATAATTATAATTTCACAGCTCCATAGAGTTACACACCGAAATCAAAACAAAACAACAATAAAGTACGTTGGTAGTTCTAAATTCAAGTTAAATTTTAGTTTTTAGAAGATAAATCAAATAATTTATGGACATGGATATTAATATTCGTTTTTATTCTGAAAAACGAATATGATACACGAGAGCCATTAAGAAAATAAAAGCACTGTACATAACAAATTGTTAACAATAAAAAGTGACAAATAAAACTAGTTTCCCACTAGATTCCTAACTGAAAGTTCACATACTCGTATTAACACTTACCTAATTAGTAAATTAATATGCTTACCTGGTAAACAGTCTAAATTCTACATCCGAGTCGTACACCCATCCAGAGAACCAATACCTGGTCTCGTTGATAGTAGTGACCTCTGGGTACAGTTGCACGCTGGCCAGCCACACAGGGTCATATGGTACTGGTGAGTCCCATTCTACTGCCGACGCACCTGGATTTAAAAAACAACCATTAAACGAACTGCCTTAGCTTTTTCTCACCTTCCACTTAATATTATCAGCCACATAGACTTTTCCCGACTCAGTTGGGGGCGGCTATCCGGTCTAGTCAATTCAAATCAAAAAAAAAATATTCAAAATAGGATCAGTTAATACACACTTTTGAATGTCAAGAAATCCCCCCATTCAATTACCACACACCGAGAAGATGGGCAAGAAACTCAGCGGGGACAACTTTTTTTAATGTAATTTTACATAGTACTAATATTATTAAATACTAGTGACCCCCGCGACTTCGTCCGCGTGGTAATTTGGATTTTTCCCGTTCCCGTCGCGCCGCGTCATATTTTGAACAATTCACACAATATCTTTATAAATTGTAGCCTATGTGTTATTCTGATGTATAAGCTATAATATTGTACAGTTTCATTAAAATCCATTCAGTAGTTTTTACGTGAAAGAGTAACAAACATCCATCCATCCATACATACATACATAATTACATACTCACAAACTTTCGCGTTTATTCGCGTTTATAATATATAAATTATTAATTATGAATTATTAATTATTAATTAATAATTATTAATTATAATTATGAATTATTACACACATAATATATTTAAAGGCAGCATGTGAAGAATTAATTTTTTTATTTTTTTTTTTATTTTTTTTTTTATTTTTTTTTTTTATTACATTATCGGTAATATTCATCCTCTTTTAATAACCGGTGACGGCAATAAGCTTGCCCCCTATTACGTGGGACTAAAAATACTGGCAAATAGTGGGTGTGTAATGCACCTCTGCCTACCTCTTCGGGGATATATGCGTGATATGTGTATATATTTCTATGAGAATCGTACGCGGCATTAATAATTTAACACAAACACCTAACCACAGAATAGGGAATTGTACTTACATACAGAACTTGCACTCCGACGTTAATTAAAGCACATTCATTTGTTTACAGAGCCAGCATAATTTGACCAATAATTATGACTTTAATGCTTCAATATTATCAACTCTATGGTCAATGCCGTATCACAAACAATAGACAACCCTTACTGACTTACAACTTCAAGTTGTCGCTGACGTCACGTGTTTTTTGCGATTGTTAGGCGAGTGACATAGGCCTGACCTACTTATAACTGCCATTTGTTTTTAGAGCTATGCCACAGAATAGAGAATAGTACTTACATAGCTATGCTCTTGTGTGACATCTTACTCACAGCAGTTATATACTTCTTTCCAACTTCGACCTTAGATATTTTCTATTTTTCCCCTTCATTACATTTTCACATTATCTAAAATAGCTCTCGATGCTCTAGTGGATAATAACACTCCTAAAAATCAATGGTGTAAAGAATTCGTCTATAAATTCAGACGCTGATAGGAAAAACTCTTGTTTACCCGGCGGGCCCTTTAAATTTACTGGAGTAAGTAAATTAAATAATTCTTTTAGATGATGTTTACTTCTTAATACGAGTAAGTCTTCCTTTTAAGGGTTATGTATTTAAAGCCTTGGAACCCTTATAGTTAGTACGTCATGTCCGTCAGTTTTCCATCCGTCCGTTCTTGGCTTTCCTCTTAAATGGTTAGTCCTAGAAAGATGAAACTTTGCATGGATAAGATGTATTTATCACGCTTTGTCAGCGTGATAAATACATCTTATCCATGCAAAGTGCTGACATAAATTTTGAAGTGCGAATGATTTTCTTTCCTCTGATACTCTACAAGATCGAGAAGACTCGATCTTATAGAGAGGTATTTTAAAAACATTTAGTTATATATAAAAATCCGTTTGCAAGATATTCAACTTTAAAATTTATTATTTTGTTAAAACAGGTCATACTTCATAAATAATTCAACACTGCAAACAATATCTTGACTCTTATTTCATCGTAATTTTATGGAAGTATGAAAGTCTTTCTATATAGGGCCAATAGATAGATTGTTATCTTCAGTTTAGCATTCAATGAGTGACTCAACCTTTGTGTACGTCACAAATACTGTGAAAGTTCAATACCGTCAAACGTTTAATATTCATTGTTTGATTTAGAGACAGAACGTTCATGTTGCTTTTACCAATCCGTGAAACCCCGGGCACCCTTCGGCGTGTCGTGCGTTTGGTTTTTGAATGAGATTCGGTAAGTACCTCAGCAGATACTTAGATCTGTTACTCAATGGATGCTGGAACGAGTAGGTACCTATATTAGAGGAAGTCTAAAAGTTGCGGCAGAGAATGAAAAATTGAAAAGCAAGAGACTGTTATGGTATGCACATAAATGAGAAAAAAGGAAAGTAATGTGGATAGAAAGGTGAAAATTTTGAATGTAGAGTGCTTTAGAAGCAGAGTTGGGATGGGCGGAATACATACATACGGGAAAGAAAATAAGACGAGGACAAGAGAGACTGAGGAGATGACATCTGACCGGGATGTGTGGAAAAGAAAGCTGCGTTGACGTCAAATAAATGGGATAAGGGCAAGTAGATGATGTCTGTTAGGTAAGTATCTACTAAATTACTCGTTAGCAATTAAACAGATTAATATAAAAATTAGCAGACTTTTCTAATATTTTTTTATTACTTTCGCTTATATTCTACTTACAATCATGTATAAGTGAAAGTTTTGAGAAGAGGTGATTGAGAGAGTTTTCTATGATCCCTGAGCTCCCCTGAGACGTAAACAGTAATTTTCTGTAAAATGTAGGTGCGTATGTACGAAGAGCTACAGCCTGGACCATTCGACCAAAAAAAAAATTCGAGCAATATCGCTCAAATTTAGCACAATCGTGTAGTTTAGTAGTAGGATAGCCACGAAAAGACAGGTAAGTAGGCATTATTATTATTATTATTAATATTTTTCTCAAAAATGGCTCTTTTTTATACGAATATACGATATATATGATATGATAAAGTACCTACCTTCCCACCTTAAATTTTTACTTGTGTAACTAAAATCTACAGCTATATACTACCTACTATAATAATACAGCAAAATACTTCTTTCGTATGACATTAACCCTAAAACATAGGGTCTATGTCAATCGGACCAACAAAACTAAATAGCTGTTTGCATAGAATCCGCCACTAACAACCAAAAATGTTTAATTAGGTACATACCTGTGTGAAATACGAATAAATAATTTTAATTAAAAACAGGCTGTTAATTAGGAGGTAGGTAGGAACGGGAAGCAAAGGGGCCCTGCTTAATTCATCTGGGTCCACGCCAACCTCACTTGCTGGTAGAGCCTTCCAATCAATCGACGAGATTTTGGCAAACATTAGAAGTTCCCGGTCCCCAATATGCGGATGAATCGTCATCCAACAATTTGAGAAAGGGGACGATTCATCGGAAGATTAATATTTTAGGATGAAATTACACTTAACAATTAGAGAAGGGGGGCGTTTCATCCTAGAATTGCATTATTTGCGGATGAGTATTGTCGCCTAATAGCGCGGCTTGGCACCCTTGATGATTTATACCTAATGGGACTCTATGGGACTCTTTCCATTCTAAAAGAAAGGTGTTCTTTTTTACAAAACCTTTTCATTTCTACTGAAAAATCAACCTACTTACCAGCTAGGATACATGCAAGCTTACGAGTTGACCGGCTGATAATGAACCATGTTTTGTCGTAAGCTCTCATTTGGTGACTTATATAAAGGTTACAATGAATATTAAGAAATTGATGTACCTAGTTCTATATGAATGAATGAAAGAAGAATCCTTTTGTTTAGAAGAGGAGGAAGTACAGATCCTGGCTTGCTAGACTACTGGTAGTCTGGCACTCAGGCTTAAACATAACTTCGTATTTGATTACTTACGCCTCTATGACTGGATAAACTCATACATGATTTTTTTTCTTTAGTTAGGTTAACATGGTAGGTATCGTAAAACATCAAGTAGGTACTGACCTATATAATAAGGTACCCTCTAACAAACCTGTAAAAAGCACAAACAGCAACCAAATCATTGTAACTTCGCTTTCTGCCCACAAACACTATAGTCACTGAGTGTAAAACAAACTTTCCACACATCGAACAAAACGTCGTTGAACTTTAAACTGACTAGAATGCTCATTTTGAAGCTAAATCTAATTGAAGGACCGTCAGTGAGAGCTCCCACATTTTCACTGACCGTTCGAAACAGAGATTGAATATAAATTTGCGTAGCGGTATCGGGGAGTCCATTAAGATTCATAGTGTGACCTGCTAGCCAACCTATTGATCATGTTCATGCCCACTTAATCAAACTGATCGACAGGAAAACCTTTCAGTGTGAAATAGTAACACAATATTGTGCTATTGGAAACACCTGTTCACCTAAACCCCTCTCAATTTCCGCAAAAAGAGGTTTACTTATAAAAATTCGCTTTAATTTTCCGCCCGTTTATTTTGGGAAGCTTTCATGGAATGTTCAGAATGTTTTTTTAGGTTTTTGTATCCTAAATTTGTTTTTACTCGACTGCCGAGGACATTTTTTACAAGACTCTATTCTGAACTGATTTCTTAAAAGGAAATTACCTAAATATTCTCAATTCGCTTTAACCTATGTTTGCACTTAAATCCGATTTACATGATTATCGGTTTACCTAGTCTGTAGAGAAAGCCGAGCATATTCACTATGAAAATGAAAAAATAAAAAACCTGTCTGCACGTTTGGCGCTAAACCTTAGCGTTTTCCTTACAAGGGCGTACCCGAGACGCCATATAACCAGGACTATAGGGGCAGTAGCCGCAGTCGTGGAGTAAAACAAAAATAAGGTAGGTTAACTAACTGTATGTTTTTTTGGACTGTTTGGTGCAGCCATGGAGTTAGGTACCAACCTATTAATAGCTCAGAATAGGGAATAGTACCTACTACTTACTAATAGTAGGTCCCTATATAGTAAACGTAAAGTCGAAATACAATTATTATTTATTATTGTAGGTACCTACTTGTACATTCCACATACGGGTATGTAGGGGAGAGTGGGGGAATCTAGGAACTTCTTTGTCCAGAGAGTATTTTAGAACACAGATATTAAATTTCTAGCTTTCTAGTATTTACAATCATTGTTTGCAAACTGGTAATTGCCAACATAACGAGGATTTGCAGTTTTATTTACCGTAAAACATACAAGACATAGTACCTACTTACCTACCTAGACAACAATTACTTAAGTATACCTATTAGCTGTGCTATTAGTTTATGTGAAAGCTGTCTGACGCCTGCCGGGTCTACTTACAACAATATAGACTCGTATATATACTTAACTTCCTATATGTATCACATTGCAAAGGTTTAGCAAACACTAGCATTGAACATTAAACTTATAAGGCATTGTGCATTATCGCCGCGTTCGTGTTCAGAGAGCACGCTATGCCGTCAGTCCCGGTTGCCATACGAACATTCGAGCCCTAAAAATCTGACTGGTCTAATTACAAAACTTCAATATCGCCAATGGGTTGTTGTGGTTATTAATGGCAGTCGCTACACAGAAAATATCGAAGTTCAGCCACTTCACAGCTAGACTGAACCGTCGCCGCCGCCGACTTCAACTGGCTTGATAAAAGGCTAGGCTAAAGTGCGCATAGAATTAGAAGGTTTCCGTAGTCACCCATAATAGCGTCTATAACCATTGAGGTATAATGTACTACGTACTAGAGAAGACGCCTCAACTAATTTGATTGTAACACGAGTTAGAGTGCACGCGCTCTAACTCACTTAGTCTGTCCCGAGCGCTTTCCGGAACGTGACACATTTGAGTATTTTGAGTGCGAAGTTTTTCTTTTAAATATGCCTACGTGTGCATTGAGATACTGTTCTAACAACTCTAGAAACATAAGTAAAAATTAAGGAGTGACCTTTCACCAGTAAGTACAATTAACATTGTCTTTAATGCATGCTTTATTTAATTATATTTTAAATTGTTACTTGTGACGACGCGTCACAGAGCGTCGACGACCATTTTTAGCAAAATGTCAGAGTAAAACATTTGTGCGCGCAAAGATGACACTATCGACGTATATTTTTTTTACTAAGATTTATTCGTTGCATCACTAATAATATTTTTAATAATGTTAATATTTTTTATTATTATTTGGATTTAAAGGTGTTATAAATATAGGTGATAGTAAATACATATTTTATTTGATTTGATTTCTTTTAATTATCTCTATATATTTAATACGATAATTTGTCTGTCCGTCCGTCGCGTTTTTCAATTATAATTAATAATACATACATTTGCATGAAATATTAAAATATTCTATTTTATTTCTTTTTTTTTATATTTGAGGCGATACAAAGTTCGCCGTGATAACTAGTATAAATAAATGCCACTCGACGATATCAACATTGTATAATGCTACACCTAATAATAAAATTTCATTAATCATTTAGGTATAATACTTAATGTCTGTTCTGAGTTCGGCAGATTACTTATTCTATGTAAGCTTACGCTATTAATAGAACTTTGAACAACCAATAGACGCTCGGGAAAACTGTCGCAAAAAGCAATGCAGTGCTGCGTTGTGGCTGCGTGCACGCTGTGTGTTTATTATTTTATTAGTTTGTCAAAGTTAATCAGACGGTCAAATTATTGCTGCAGCGCTGTTTAGTTTTAACTTTTAACAAAACGGAGCACTGATTTTGTTCACGATGGCTTCTCTAGTACGTAGTACATTATACCTCAATGTCTATAACTCCTGAAGTGATCTAACCGCTTACTGTACATGAACTATCAGGATTTTTTTCAGATTTTTCGAGGTAGCCGTTTAGTTTTTCGAGGCCCTTTTTTTATAAATAAAATAACTTTCAAATTGAACATCTCGCAGAAGAATTCTTATATCTAAAAATTTACTTACAAACCTGTCAATGTTTTTAAAAACCTATCCAATGATACCCCACACGACACAGTCAGACGAGAGAAAAAAATATCTTCCCCATTTTGGGTACCGCCCAACTAACACTTAGGCGCTAAGACAAGAATTATAGTAAATCTATTAGAGCGCTAACCAGATCCTAAAGTTATAAATAAGTGTTACGTATTCGGAGTTAGAGCGCGCTATAGCTCTACTATACCCCCGAATTGGGCACACTTTTTTTGTCACCTTAGGTTGTTTAATGGCGGTAAAGCAGAGTTACAGAATGGGTTAAGAGGTATAATAAAGCAATAAGAGAGCTATAATAGCGATAACTGAAACTACAAGGGATAAAAAGGTGGTAAAAAGGCAAAAATTAACTCCTTAAGCGGTACGGTAGACCTACAATGTCGCTCACTATATTTTTAAGTGATAAGAGGGTAGCAAATAGGTGATTATTACTCATTTGATCTCTAATATAGATCCACAAAGGCTATAAAAACGGACCCAGGTGCTAACATTTTTAAAAAGGATATATTTTATTTCATCAACATAAATATAACCTACTCTCTCGGTTTTATGTGCGAACTGTTAATATTTATCGGATTCAAAACGCCGCCATTTGTTTGTGAAAAAGTAATCATTTAGTTTCAACTTAGTGGACACAGAAGTTAACTTGTTACTGCGAAAGTAAGTACACTGTGATTATGTATATGTATTATTATCAAATTATTTAAGCGCCCGATGTCTGTTGTCTATTTTACTGAAAAGAAATATTTTACTAGATATGGAGTAACATAAAACTTTTGTAATTATCTAACAAAACGTTGCCTATTCTAGTTTAAGGTATCGTGCTAGTAGTATTATAACACAATGAAGCAAAATACTTCAATTAAACCGTGTTTTCAGGTTTTCTTATGTTTTCTAACCTTAGTCAAATCAATTTATAACCTTAACATGGCGGGCAAAATGAATTTAGGGATTCGTAGTAACTGCCCAAAACCACAACCAAATCGAGTATGTACTGTACATAGTCTAACTTTACAATTTTGAGTAAATAGAAATTCTTTATAATTGTAGTAGTTACCTATGTGTGTTGTTTACTGTTTTCAGTAGATATATTTTTCTTATAAAATTTCGTGACCGTGTGATAAAATATTACTATATTCATACCTATAATACCTAAAGTTTTAACAAAACAGTACGATGAAAGATGTTTAATCATAATAAAATTATAATAATAACTATTTTTATGTTAATGTATGTATGTTTATGTTAAGTTAATATGTATGTATTTGTGTATTTGTGTAGTTATAGTGTATGTAAGTTTATTAACCTTAAGTTTACAACCGTACCAACCTGCACACACACCACCAACTGATTGAACTCACTTCTCCTGTCCTAGGCCCATTGGAAGAGATCTCTTTAGAGATAAGTGGAGCCTTTGTATACATGTTTATAATATCTCTATTCACAATATTGTTTATACTGTGTGTACATAAATGAATAAATAAATAAATAATATAAAATGTAAATATTTATCTAATTTATAAACATGATACATTTGTTTTGTTAGCAGTAGACCGAAGCGCCATATTCTCAAGTTGCATGTTGTGGTGCGAACTACTTCATTCAGTCGGCTGACCAATCATAGCGCATCTCACATTCGCACCGAATGAACGTGCAAGTAAGTAGGTACTTACTTCAATTCAATCAGTCAGTCAGTCAGTCTCATCTCATCCCAGCTCGACGTGCACTGTACCTACTGTGTTATATAATAGTGTATATATATATTTAATAGTGTATTCCTATTAGTAATTAGGACATATTACGATCTTTGAACTAAATATACAAGTATTTAGGTATTTAGTGTAAGACTCGCCATCCTTTACCTATTTCCGTAAGTAGGCAACTGTGATTGACTATATACACTCTTGTACTTATTTAAGTCAGGTTACTAGGTATTATACTTGTAAAGAACTAAACTATTTATTGTATTTTAATCAATGAATGAATGTTTCTTTCAAAAACCGGCTGTTTTATATTGATTATAATACCTACCTACAGAGTGGACTAGAAGTTTAGCGAGAACTGTAGGTAGGTACATAAACAAGTCAAAAGGCCGTAAATACCTACGTAGTACCTAATAGTACCTCCAATTATATTTTGTTATCAAGTGTAGGGTACTTACCAATTTGGAAGTATCTTTATCGTAAAAGTTGTTCATAAATTGGTTTTTCATGTATCTATTATAATAATCCGGAAGCATCAAAAATATTTTGGGTTCGTGGCTTGTGGCATTATTCTTATCTGGTTTGTAATTATTTTACACTACCTATCTGACCAAATACGGTCAGTTCATTTATAACTCATGTAAATTTACCTGTGCGTAAAAGAGATAGAACTAGTGATTGCTAGGTGGGATTTGGCTATTGTTATCGTTAACCAGTACTTATTTGTATTCAGAAACAAGCCAAGTTGAATTGAACTACACGAGCTTTTTTATTTAAATATTATTTTATTATATATTTGCCCTTCAGTGGCATACAACAATGGCTAATTTAAAAAAATACTATTTTTAACACATTGTCATACTTATTAAATATTTTTTTTATATACCTACGCAGATACATCATACTAACATATAAATGTAATGCAGGACAAGGTAAGGAAAACTAAAAAACTGTTAATAACAGCAAAGCACTTTTGTCTTCGATAAAAGAATAAAATTTTTAGAGATTTCATTAGATCAAAATGAACCGGGGGAGAATGCGACTGGAGCCGCATGCCACGAACCTAATATTGATTGTATTTATATAAGTAATATTAGGTGTTTAATATTCTGTTAATAAATTTAATTTCAGAATGCCGTACAAAATAGTACGAACTTTTGAGAAAGGGAAAAACATGCACTGGATTGCTCCTTCGCCATGGGAACGTAATAATGTAGTAAAATGGCCTAAACACAATGCGTTAAAACTTGTGAAATCTGCAAATACCTTACCACAAGCTGATTGGCGAGACATAAAGTGTCAAGTAAAAAGAAGAAATATTCCAAGTTATGAGGAAGCTGAACGTGAATTAGAGTTTTTATTGAATAATACAGATACCGATGAAGAGATAAGAGTCATCAATAGTAAAGAAGCCAGCCAAAAAAAAGAGGATTTGAATGTGCTCATGCAACAATTGGTATGTATGGCTGTTATTGTGTTAATCAGTCAGTTCTAGGCTAATACAAAATAAATAAAAATAATAATAATAAATATTTTAGACATTCTCACACGAAGTCATCTAGCCCAAATTAAGCTAATATAAGCTTGTGCTATGGGATCTAGACTACTGATAAACATACTTGTATATTTCTAAATACATACATATTATGCATAGAAAACACCCAAACACCGAAACAAACATTTGTGGACCACACAAATATTTGATTCGACCCTGGGATCGAACACGACACTCCGGAGTCGAAAGCCGACGCACTACCGACCACGCCACCGAAGCAGTCATGGTCAAAAGGTAAACCTTTTGACCATGACCGCTTCGGTGGCGTATTATTTATTTATTATTGTATTATTATTATTCGGTGGCGAATTTATTTATTTATTTACAAATAACTAAAGTTATTTGTAAATAAATAAATAAATTAGATCAATATTTACCAAACAAGTCGACGGTGAAAAGTAGGATCAAAGTACAGTCGCCAGCACATCAAGTTACCACAAACTGTCAAATGTTGTCAATCGATTTTGAACTTAACCGTCAACATTTTAAGGTTTAAAATAATTTGGAAAAATTTGACAGTTTGGTATAACTTGATGCGCTGGCGATCGTACAATTTTCACAAAATACAGAGAGTACAGAAGGCAATCACATGTATGTAGGTACTTCACTTTTTAGGTACTTCACGTTATAAGTTGATAGTAAAAGTTTTAAAGGAAAAGTTTTTTTATTCTTTTTGCACATGTAGGTATATAAAAGCTTCTTTTCAAAATTTTTTTTTTACTTTTTAGTTATTGAGTTTACCTCGCGGCTCGCATTCGTATTCTCAGCAAGTCCTTTGATTTGATACCCATATTGTAGGAAAGCATAAAAATCTTAGTCCGTTATCTTTAGACATCTGCCATATTGGATTTCGAGTGACGTCACTTAATTTTTGGAGTTATTCTCAGCAAGCCCTTTCATTTGCAACCAATATTGTAGCAGTGCATTAAAATAACTAGTCCGCCATCTTGGGTGTTCCGCCATGTTGAATTTAGAATGACGTCACATAGCTAACCATGCATATTAATCCAAACTAAACGTGTATACAAAATTTCAGCTCATTCGGTTGAAGATATCTGCTTCAAAATTGAGTTGCAAGAGTCCACACGAACATGCATAGTTACATACATTGAAAGTTAAACAAAAGCTTGTAAAAAACAGACCAGAGAATTGAAATTCACATACAACACATTGTTTCCTAATAAGCTTTTTTTTTCAGTATGCTGACCAACAGAACTCCCCCGTATGTGGTGAACCTCACAACAAACCCGTCTTCACTGTACCTGATAACTCATCGTCATCGATAATTACTGTAACTAATAATGAAGTCAATGAGTCGTCACAAATTATTTTGACGTCTTCAGGTGATGAAATCCTGGGTACCTTTTGTTTGATAAATGAAGACCAAAACAATGTTGCTATCAATGAAACTCAAGAAAGTAGTGATATCGATAAAAATTTTGACAATATTCGTCAGGTATTAGAAAAACAAGATAAAATGATAGCAACAATTATCGATAATCAAAAAAAAATTATGCTCAAGATGTCTAGCATTTCTGTCCAAATTGGTAATGTGCAATTGCAACTCAACAAACTCAATGAAACTGAAGTTGTTTCTCTGGGTAGATCAAAAACCCGTGCTGAAAATATACCATTCAGTGTCGCACCAATCAACAGTATTGAAGAATTGAATAAAAAGGAACAGTTACTCTCTGAAAAAATCGCTAGAGAGCAATTAAAAGAAACTTATTCGATAGTGTGTTCCGGTGGGAAAGGAATAAACTGTGCATATGCGCTAATAGATATTATGTTCACGCGCGACTTTTTATGTAAGTGTTCCTGGAGTGGTAGCAGTCGGTCTGATGGCATTAAAATAAGTTTAAAATGCTACAAAAATATAGTGTCCTTTTTCTGGGAGATGATCTTTTTTTGGGATCGCACTTTTACAGTACAAGAAAATGAGGATTTTTTCAAAAGCGTTCTCAAGAATGCAAACAAAAGAAAAAATGCTAAGCTTGAGAGGTCATCAACGACACGAAAACGTGTAAAACTAAACAAAGATGATGTTGACAAAAGACTTGATAAGCCGGAAGAACAAATATCTAATAGTAACAATAATGAAAACAAAGAAAATGTGGCAAGTTCCGGATACACGGTACAGGATTCAGAAAGTATCGATAACGAAGATAATATAGCAGATGCAGCTGCAACAAGTGACATCGAGAAAGAAGCGACCAGCCCCTTCATAATCAATAACGAAGAACCAGAATCTTTATGTTGATGTTTTTTTTTTTTCGTATATGACAGTTGTTTGAAATTGTGTTCAACGGCCATTATATTCGTATTTTGTGACTTTTAAATAACCTATCGCTTGATAGGTAGATCTTGATTCAAATAATTTATGTTTGTGTTTACTAGATCGCCCTACGTACACTTAACCTGTTGATTATTTTTTTAATTTTTAATGAACATTTAAAATATGCCATACTCACTTACCTACCAAATCTGCATTTTGGCGCCTTGCTACTCTATCTTCTCTTTTGAATATTTTAATCTTATTACTATTGTTAATTTCTTTTTATTACCAAAAATCAGAAAATATGTTATAACTATGTCCTAGACTAGCAGATAAGGAATCGTGAATATATGTACCTATAAGTACAACATTTTATATTACCTTAAAATAAATCTTATTGTTAAGCTGAATTTCGTGGATCTTTATCAGATTGCATTGGCTTATAATTCATCATCATAAGTGTTAACTTTTAAGTAAAAGACAAAATTATGAGAATTATGTGTGATAAATAATAATTCTTAATTTGATTAAGATTCATTTAATGAAAAACTAATTATAATATTTTTTTTGTGATGAGAATAAAAGAAATGTGATTGATATATTGCGTTTAATTTGATATTTTAATTTAAACTGTGTGAAGTAAAGGAAAAAAATATAGTGACTTTTCATGCTCAATACACACTAGTTTACATTATACATCTCTTGCTAATAACAAAATTTCTTCACGATTGTCGGCCTTATCCTCAGCTGAATACATATTTAGATACGAAGACTTAATCGGAAGCAAAAATATATCGAGTTTATTCTTCATTTTATAACCATGAATATGAATAACATCGAATTCAGGTAATGACTCAATTTCTTTAACTTCTACAATATCATTGTCATTTGTCAGGCAGTATCTGTCTTGTAGTTTAGGCGATAAAATAAAATGATCAAAATGAAGCGTTAGGCGACTTCGACTTTGTGTTACAAACGGGCCATTAAACTCTGATTTTTTATTTAAACTAGTCTTCGAATAAAGCATCGCTTCCTCAGTTATTCGTTTTGCTAATTGCGAAAGAGGTTTGTTACCCTGCCTCAGCATATTTTTGATTGTGTACAATTTGTTCTCAAAAGGGTATGCATTAAAAGTTTGTAGTGGCCCAAATTTTTCCACTTCATCTGCAACATGCATTAAATTGTGCACATTACTAGTTATATAGTCGATACCATAGAAATCTTTAAATTGTTCCACAAAATATTGAAGCATTTCTCTGGCTACTGGTAAGAACGCACTATATTTCTTAACTGTACATATAGTTATCGCACAGAAAAACTTTAGAAAGTGTTGATACACATCGTCACGAAGGACATCAATCAGTGCGACTATGCTCACATAATGTAAAAATGTTCTGAATTCTGATCCCTTCCAATGAGCAAGACAATCAAGTGTACGTATTGATCGGTGTATCTCTGAAGGCAATGTACATTTAATCAAAAATTCGTTAACTTTAATAATATCCCTTGCGCACCATTTTGTAGTGTACATCCCAAAATTTCCATTACGCCATCCAACTAATAGCCTTTTCATTATTCCAAGATCAATAAGATGTAGCGAATCGCCCACAGGAAAATCTTCAACTATATCGATTGGAAGTTCTAATAGTGGAGAATCAGTTTTATGATGAGCACCATATTTCTTGGCTCTAAAGTTTTCGTCGTTTCTATTGGGAAATATTCGCGAAGAAAATGTCACTGTATGAGAACGGTGAGAGTATTCGCCCACAGTTGTACATTTTAAACAACCATGCATCCATTAAAGTTGCATACACCTGAAATACGAGAACATGTTTTATTGTAAACACCGTTTTTAATAGGTGATATTCTGAATAATATGTGTTAATAGTAAAATATATATATGTTTGTATATATATATATATACAAACCAGTGGCATTTTTACAAAAATATACCGACTTCACACGAAAGTTTGGTCCATATCTTGAAAACTACTGAGCCGATTTTAATGAAACGTGCACAGTTCCCTATGTTGAAGTAAATGTAAGCTAATAAAAAACAAATGGTCAAAATCTTATCAATAGTTTCGGAGATATGCGTGGACAGACATACACACCTCCAAAATTGATGACAGATTTGATTCACAAATGATAATTATATCATTTGTGAATTTTATGCAGTTCCAATAATATTACATATATACGTGTCGAATTGATAGTCTCCTTCTTTTGAAGTCGGTAATAAAAATAAATTTATTACCACTACAAAGACAGTTGGAGTACCTACAATCTTTGCTTTTAGATAGGTATTACAATACAATAGGTACGCACGCGAACATATGTATATATGAACAGATGCATACAATTCTTTATACGTACTATTATGTTATACAAACCTTTAATAAAAGCTCGGGCAGGAGAATCGCAGATGAAACATCTGATTTTGACAGAAATATTTTTGTTTTTTATTTCAAGGCCGTCTTGTAGTAGACATTTAGTCTCAATGACAAATTCTTCTAAATAATCTTTTAAGTTCTTTGGTTTTCCAATTCCGAAATAGACACCAATGACAAATGGGTCCGCGTCAACTTGATGAATATTAGCTAAAATTGGCCAAAATTATTTTTTCGAACTGTTGTGTATGGGTAGACCGTCAAAGTTAAAATTCAAATGAATAATGTCAGGTAAATTATCAATGTTTTCTAAAATATTTTTCAAAGGTCCAGAAATGCCATTGTGCCAATATTCGCCATAATTTTCCAATGTTTTTATCAAAATATTTCTAGGTGTTTTTAAAAGAGTGCGAGGATCATTTGGAAGAATATTGCAAAACCTCTCATTTAAGATTGACAGCAAATCTTTCATAGCTATTTGACTTATGTTTTGTTTTACAGCCCATACTCTCAATTGTTCACGAAAATTAAGATTTTTTAAAACGTCATTGCATTCATCCTCACTGTCAGTATTTTCTTCAATATCAATCGCGGAGTAATATGCGGAACCTCGATTCACATTTTCGCAAACTACTTCCTCATGATCGCTTGTAGTTGTAGCACCACGTTCACCCACATTTTCTGGAAAATCATGTACGGAACCCAGTTCCACATTTTCGCAGAAAACTCCCGCTTGACTACTTGTAGTACTACTATCACTAATCACATTTTCTTGTATTAATTTTGGATCCTCAACAGAAACAGAGCAGTCTAAAAGATTATGATATTCTCTCAACAATTTTCGTCTATTTCCACCAGTCCTACTTTGACGTTTCCAAGCATTTTTGGCTGCTTTGGATTTTTTTAGTTGCGTCGCCATATTTCTATCAACACAACAAGTGAAGGAATAAGGGGTACAGAAGTGGTATTAAGCTCTATTACTCGACCTAAAGTTATACAGAAGTCACATTAGGCACTAAAAGTTCCATGGTAGCAAAAAATGTTCCTACTGTTCGACTTTAAAGTAACATAAGAGAGTTTTGTACCTCTAGGCATTTGGTGGTACAAAAGAGTTTATAAGCACCATTGTAGAACTGGTAGCGGTAATTATTGCTTTTGTACAACTTTTGGGTCTTGGCGAGGGTTTATTATCGCTTGCATAGCACTTTGAGGGGAATCTTTCAATGCTTACTTCTTATTTAGATCTTATAGTTGTAAGATTCACTTAAAGCTATAACACAAGATGCTTTGCCCGTATTATAGCGTTAAAAAATGCTGCTGTATGTCTTTAACCACTAAACTCACCCTGTTATCGCCCTTGTAACTCTGCGGTATACCTCTAAGTGAAATATTTTGCTTGTCTACGCTCGTTTGTCGCCAAAAGTTGTAAGTGCTGCTGCTGTAGCGCCTTTATATCTCGTTAAGTTCTAAAACAAGCTCAATTGACGCCTAAATGTTTATTGGGCGTAAAATGGCTTTAGAACGATGGGGTGACTTTGATGATAACATAAAAAAATTACCTATACCTAAATTTCTCATGAAATATCCGAACGCGTCCTAATATTTTTTTGGTGTTGGTTGGTAGAACTAATATTTCAGCCATATTGTCATTCATTCCCAAAGCGCAGACGCATCAGAGAACGTGGCAAATAATTCTCGAAGTTACATCCAATTAAGTAAATCATGGTCATAATAACTTATAATATACCTACCCAAATAACTACTTTTATTTTCTTTTTGAGCTTTATGTCTATACATTTCATGGTTTATGGTGATTATGTTCCGAATTTAACATATTTAATTTTTGCAAGATTTTTGAGGTTATTATTGTTAAAGTTATTGGGGTTACTTTGATAATTTCAACGGGGCGATATTGATAGAAATCAAAGTCGCCCCTTTGCCTTCCGCTTTCGATTTGTACAGGTTTTATTTTGCTGCGAACATGGTGCGAAATTACAAAAAAAAGCCGGGCTAAAGAAATTACAAAAATTACACTGCAGAACAGCTGGAGGAAGCTGTCGAAAAAATAACCAAATAAAACGTCCGATTTGTAAAGATTACAAAAAAAAAATTTTTTAAGTTTATAAAAATATCTAATGCAATGCAAAAAGACGTGGTTTAAAATTATAAAATGTCTGATATTTGAAGATAGTGATAATATTTTTAGTATTTTGGTTTTTTTTTTTTTTTTTTTTTTTTTTTTGTTTTTTTTTTTTTTTTTTTTTTTTTTTTTTTTTTGTTGACGCGGGGCATTTAAGCACCGTCATCCCTGCTGCAGGGGCAGCAGGGACGGTGTGTGGGACTCACGGACCCAAAGAGGAGAGGGCCCGTACTACCCACTAAACCACCGCGGTGTTCCGCCTCACCTTAAGCCGGCTCGCAGGGTAGGCCAGAGGTTAATTCACTGCGAGCCGGCAAGGGGCGCCCCGTGATGTCGGGGCTCGCCTCGGGGGGCCAATTAAGTGATCCCCCCGGAGCTCCCTAAGGAGCTGAAGAATCTAGCCCGCACCTCCACCGTTCTCGAACACCTCTCTGAAAGCAGAGAGGGTAGAGAACGGCCGGTGCGGGCGTGCGTAAGTGGGCACCGTCCGGAACACGAGGAGGGTGCCCGTCGTCACGGGTGACCATCGGTGGGCGGAGGTCCCCCGACCTTCCGCCCACGGTCAAAAACACTAGTCGGGGGCGCGCATGTATTCGGCACGTCGACGCCCCCGAACAGCACGGTAGGGCGGGAGCGTCTGTCCAGCACGCTCCCGCTCCCGCAGTGCTTCTCTCTTGGCCGCCATCACCACGCTAGCGAACGTGGCGACGGCGGCCCAACACTGTTGGCTGCCGGCCATGGCTTGCACCACGGCCGGCAGAGACAAATTTACACCAACGATGCCCGTGAGGGCAGAACGCGGCCCGTCCCATGCCGTGCACTCGGCAAGGGTGTGGGCCGCTGTGTCGACGACATCGGCCGGGCAGTGACGACACACGGTGTCCGGCTCCACCCTAGGCACCTCACACAGGTACTTGGCGAAACAGCCATGTCCTGTGAGTAGTTGCGTAAGGTGGTACGTCGGCGCACCGTGTGACCTCTCCACCCAGGCCCGCAGGACGGGTCGAACGGCCCCCACGAGCATCGCACTCGCGGAAGGCGACTCCAATCGCAAGGCCCACTCCCGGAAGAGATCGTCGCGAGCCGACTGTCTCCAGCGGTCGATCTCCTCCGGAAGCGGGCGACCACCATTCAGTCGCACCAGGGCGCTCTCGTTATAAACCTTCTTCAGGACTTTAGTATTTTGGTTAGGTTAGGTTAGGTTAGTTAAAATAAAATATTTTATAAAACAATATAGGTACATTCTACCTAAATAAATATTTCTCTAATATAAAACTTGTTATTTTAATGTTGATTTAACCGAAAATTTCCACCCCCTAACTGTCCTCCTCACTAATCAAATTAGCCCCCGTAATCAATGTCACCCTAAATTAATTGAACTATTAATAACTCATAAAGTATTGAATGAAAAAAAAAATTTTTTCTATGATGTGCTCCTTTTACGTGTTACTTTCAAATACGATTGAAAAAGCAGGTGGTATCAAAGTAAACCCCACTGACCGTTTGAAGTTGATAAGCGACATTTTATTTATTTCTGAAAAACGGTTTCACTTTAATTTTTTTTTTAAGTTTGTATGTACTGAACTCAAAAAACCGATTATTCAGTTTTTTTTCCTAAGCTTTGTCTCAAATTAAAAAGAAATAGAGAACGATTTACTCCTAAACTTAATCAAAGCCACCCCATTTTACGGTACCTATGTGTGTTCCGGGCTAGCAGCCAGTTTTTATCTGATCTTCACGAAACTTGGCACAGGTGTTCTTTGTTACAATTTCTTTCGGCGTGAGCTTTTTGAATTGGGGGAAAAAAGCTCAAATGTTTTACATGCTCCCAGGTCTACTGTTTGGCCTTAGGGTGACCACTAGTGTTATACCCACGAAGAAAGATCATTTTGGTTCCAACATATTCCAACAGATCATCAGTAAAAAATATTCTCTTTGCTTCTATAGTAGTGAGTAAACAAAATTTCAGCAAAGTAGCAAAGTGCAGCGCAGCGCGGCATAGGCAATCAGAACGCAGTCAGGGTCTTCTTCTTCTATTAGGTGCGTGGCTCCATCGTTCATCGATGATTTTGCCAATAACAAGGTGATTGATGGCGCTGCGAAGCTGACCTCAATGTGAGTTTCGCGTCAGCAGTTTGTTCGCCGTCCGTGTCGCCGTCATCGAGTGCACGCACACTTGCACCCGCCCCCGCAGCTCCTACCTGTCAAGCCGCTCGAACCCTGCGCCCTGCTCCGCTGCCCGTGCCTGCAGCTCCCGCGAAACTACGAGGTTTTGTTAGCGTAATCAAGACCGCTCCACTGAAACCACTACCTGAGAAGGTATCGGATGTGGCTAATGATGAGTTTGTGACGGTGCAAAGTAGGAAGCGCCGATCGCGAACCAAAGGGAACCGTTGCGGAACAGATGTAACGCAGTCCAGCACAGCGCTGCGTGCCGCAGTACCGAGTACACTAGTGTATATATCCCGCCTACACTACACCACTAAGGCGGAGTACATCGTGGAGTACGTGCGCAAGAAGGGCAACTTCGCGCCGAGACTACAGCTGTTGGAGTCGAGCCGCAACGTCAGTTTCCTGTCGTTCGTGGTGCCAGTGCCCAACAGTCGCCTGAGCCTCGTCATGCAGGAGAACTTCTGGCCACAGGGCGTGGTATTCCGTCGCTTCCGCGGATCGTTACCACCGGAACGCAAAAGGACCTAAGTGCGATAGTGAAGTAATAATAATAACCTGGCAACCCTTGAAATCATCTAACATCATTTTTCATCTTAAAATTATTTTAATATTTTTATTTACTTGTACAATCAAAATTTTTACAATAATTACATATTACATAGCAAGATTCGCAATAAATTTATAAATCACGTATACAAACTATAATTATAATCAAGATAAAGAAATATTACCTACCAAAAATTGCAAAGATGTTTGGCATATGTCACTTTAAGAAAATGGTAAACGAATATAAACAATCTCAAGAAATCGATGGATGATAATTAAGGATAATGCTGACAAGAGCAAAAGCCAGACAGACACAAAGTGCACTAATACCAACCCCGGACCCGCCGCATAGCTCCGCCTCCCACTTGCCGGAAACTTTGGCTACTAGTGAGGCGTCGAGCTCTAGCAGCGACGAGTATTTCTCTCCACCGACGTCGCCTCTACCTGTACGTCGGCAGGGGAGAGGCCGGCCACCGACTGGCTTGGGACCTCGACGCCCCCCGGCTTCGATTAGGGACCCCGCTACCGGTGGTAATGTGCACCGCATGCGATGGACTTCTTCCATAAACGAAAATGTCATGCGGGCATACTATGCGGCTACAGAGGGAGGAATTAACCTCACAGCGTATCGTGTACGGATGCTTTCTCTGTTTCAGGAACTTGAACCAACTGTCAGCGTATCAGCACAACGTCTATCGGATCAAGTACGGGTTATACAGCGTAGCCATATGTTGGATAACGCCGTGCTTGAGAGGCTTCGCTCAGATTTACAGGATAATCCTGGTATCACATTATCTACATCATCAAGTACACCTGTACCAACTAATACTCCACAATGTCCCACTGATGATGATCTATTGGATACCAGGGTTACAGATGTAAGTACTCATTGCAATGTACAATTAGGGAGCGCTTTGGAATGTGCACTGAGGGAATATCGAAACGTAACACCTACCGAAAGACCTTGTCTACCGCGTTTGCCTACGCATAAGAAAAATATAGCCCTAATGTGTGCTCTGGATTCATTACTGTCATCCTATTTTGACGGTAGTGAAAATCTCGGTGATACACATTCAATTCTGTACTGTGGAGCTGTGGCAGCATGTCGAGTAGCAAATATTAAGTATTTAAACAGTGATAAAGCTACTCGACCGAAATATGTTGCACCAGCTTGGCAGTGTAGGATTGAGCGTCGTATTACCGAGACCAGGGTACTCATTGGGAAACTCATTTGCTTTAGGTCGGGCAATAGTCGACCTAGAGTGATGCGCTTTGTGAGCCGGGCGTTCTTGGGGACCAATATTAGACCCCAAGAATTTGCTTCTCGGGTCACAGAGCGTATCGACTACCTAAAGCAAAAAGTTTATGCGTGGGCAAATCGTATTAAAAGATATAAGAAAAGAGTAGACCGGTATTCCCAAAACCGCACGTTCCAAAGAGATGAGAGATGGGTATACAGAGATTGGGAACGATCTGATTTAAATGTGATTGACATGCATCGGCCAAATGATGATAGTACCGTTGCATTTTGGAGTGGCATTTGGTCGGTCCCTGTCGATCACATAGAGGATGGATGGATGCACGATGTTGACCGTCTATGTGAACCAATTAAAACTATGGAACCAATAAATATCACAGAAAATGATATCACCAATGCAGTCCGTCTGTTACCAAACTGGAAATCAGCAGGACCAGACGGGCTGCATAACTTTTGGATAAAATGGTTCCGAAGTTCGCATGGACGGTTGGCATTTCAATTCCAATCATCTTTGGAATCAGGATCGCTTCCCGATTTTCTTACCACTGGTATGACCCATCTCTTATACAAATCTGGTAGTGCCATAGAGCCTAAAAATTATAGACCAATTACGTGTCTACCAACGATCTATAAGCTTCTAACATCTATTTTGAGACAAAAGATATCATGCCACATAAATGATAACAACATCATGTAAATCTCTCAAAATGGATGTAGAAGTAGGGCTCGTGGCACTAAAGAGCTGTGCCTCATACATGGCTTCGGAGGGTGCTGGAGTTGTATAAGATTGATGCAACTCTATGTACCTTCTTAGGGGCATGTATGGGGCAATGGAAGACAGTCTTGTGCTATTCAGGGTGTCGACGAACTTGTGGTAATGGTGGACCGATAAAAATCGAACGTGGTATATTCCAGGGCGATAGTCTGAGTCCATTATGGTTTTGTCTGGCCCTGAACCCTCTTAGCACTTTGCTGGAGAATTCAGGCCTAGGGTATCGGTTGCGGAAGGATGGTCAGGTTTTATCTCACCTTCTCTACATGGATGATTTGAAATTACTTGCCCCAAACAATCACCAACTGATGGCACTACTAAAGGTAACAGAAACCTTTAGTAGCTCTATCAGAATGGAGTTTGGCGTGGACAAGTGTGCGATCATGCATGTAAAGAAGGGTGAGGTAGTGGAGTCCGAAAGAACACAACTTTCGGATTCGACTCAACTTAGGTCTCTTTCCGCAACCGATACTTATAAATACCTGGGTATGTCACAAGCGTTGGGCATTTTAGAGACTGCTATGAAACAATCATTGAGGGAACGCTTCTTTGGCCGCCTGAGAAAAGTACTTAATAGTCTTTTATCGGGCGGTAACAAGGTGCGAGCCTACAATGGTTGGGTCATGCCAGTCTTGATGTACTCGTTTGGCATACTCAGATGGACTCAGACAGAACTTGACGCTCTGGATAGAAAAGTCCGTACACTACTCACTACATACCGAATGCATCATCCGCGTTCATCTGTAATGAGATTGTACATACCGCGGAAGTGTGGGGGCCGTGGCTTTCTTAATGCTAAGACCCTTCACAACCGTGAGGTGTGCAATCTCAGGGAATACTTCCTGCAGGTGGACGAGGATTTGCATCGTGATGTTGTTGCTGTAGACAATGGACTGACCCCGCTCGGTTTGGCTAAAGAGAACTGGCGCAAACCTGTGATACTGAATACTAATGACCGCATGGATGTATGGAAGAGTAAAGAGCTACATGGACGCTTTTATCAGGCCCTACACGGACCTGATATTGATTTTAAATCATCTATATCCTGGCTACGATTCGGAGACCTATTTGGTGAAACCGAAGGTTTTGTCTTTGCAATTATGGACGAAGTTGTTATGACGAAGAACTACCGGAGGTATATTCTGAAGGATGGTACGGTTGACATATGTCGGGCATGCCACCGTCCCGGTGAATCCCTTAGACACATTATATCTGGTTGTTCCAGTCTGGCCAACGGAGAGTATTTGCATAGACATAACCAAGTAGCTAGGATCGTCCATCAACAGCTTGCTCTGAAGTACAAACTCGTGGATTCAGAAGTGCCATATTACAAGTATGTGCCTGACCCAGTTCTCGAAAATGATCATATCACATTGTACTGGGACCGATCTATTATCACGGACAGGACTATTGTTGCAAATAGGCCTGATATAGTGATAGTAGATCGGTTAGAGCGCCGTGCAATAATAGTTGATATTACTATTCCGCATGATTGCAATCTCGTGAAAGCGGAAAAAGACAAACAAGTAAAGTACTTGGATTTGGCCCACGAGATTGTCGACATGTGGCATGTAAGCTCAGCTGTTATTGTACCGATAGTCGTTTCCGTGCATGGACTGATCGCCAAGAGCCTCGACCAACACCTACAGAGGCTCTCGTTAGACAGTTGGGTCAAGGGGCTGATGCAGAAGGCAGTGTTACTCGACACGGCACGCATCGTGAGGAAATTCTTGTCTCTGGAGCCCTAACCACCGGTACCTTGGTCCTTGTACTCGATACCGGTGGGGCGCTATTTTTTATATTTTTAAATATATTTGTATTTTTTTTTATAGATTTATTTAAAAATGTACTAAATATGTATCAAGTTAAATAAAGGAAATAATAATAATAATAACTGGCAACTCTGAACGTCTCATACATCATTTTCATTCTTAAAATATTTTAATATTTTTATTCATATATTATTACCTACATTTATACAATTACTTCAGATTTCATAATAATATCAGCAAAAAGTCAATACATAAAGGATTTTATAATATTTTAGAACTTTAGAACAATAAACATAGTCTACAAAATATGCAACGAAGATTTGACACATGTCATTCAATGAATTCAAAAATATCAACATCACATTCAATATTATGGCCAAACAATATGAAGTGATTGTGAGATGCAAACAAGAGCCAGAAGCAGAAATGCGCAAATAACACCCCCGGACTCGTCACTAAACTCCGCCTCGCAGGCACCGGACCGCACATCGCTGACACAGGTGCTCGCTGAGGCGTCGAGCTCTTCAAGTGACGAGTATTTCTCTCCGCCGACGTCGCCAACACCTGTACGCCGGCGAGGGAGAGGCCGGCCACCGAGCAGTTTGGGGCCCCGAAGCCTACCAGCTTCGAATAGGGTCCCCACTACCGGTGGTATTGTGCACCGCATGCGATGGACTTCATCCATCAATGAAAACGTCATGCGGGCATATTATGAGGCTACAGAAGGGGAAACCAACCTGACTGCGTACCGTTCAAGGATGCTTCCTTTGTTTCAGGCTCTTGAACCAACAATGACCGTTGCCGTCCAGCGACTATCGGATCAAGTGCGGGCTATCCAACGATGCAAGTTGTTGGATCAACCTGTGCTTGATCGACTACGCCTGGAAGTGTTATCTACTCGACCAGCTCCAGCGTCAACGAGAGCACCGTCACCTGCTACACACACGGTTGCAACTAGTGCCACTTTAGTTGATACCGTGCTCGACGTGGGAGATGATACGAGTGATATATCTGTCCAGGTAAGCGAGCAATTAAGGAGTACTTTAGAAGATGTGATCTCTCAATATAGGTTTGCACCTAATTCTAGACCACGGCTACCACGCTTACCCATGCATAGACGAAATCTGGCGTTGATGGGAGCCCTGAATGCGTTGCTAGCTCCGTACTTACGGACTAGCAATGATTTGCTCGATACCCACTCGATTCTTTACTGTGGAGCTATTACCGCTTGTCGTGTTGCACGCGTTAAATTCCCTGAATTTAACCGTGCACCACGATCGGGTGGTGTGCCCGTATGGCAGGCAAGAATCGAGCGACGTATCGGCACATTTAGGACTCTCATTGCGAAGCTTATCTGTTTAAGCCGGGGAAATAGTCGTCCCCGGGTCATGCGTTTCGTGAGTCAGGCATTCGCTGGGACCGGTATTCGTCCCCAGCAATACTTAACCAATGTCACGGAACGTATTGACTTTCTGAAACAGAAAGTGTATGCATGGGCAAGCCGTATCCGTCGTTATAGAGAGCGTGTAAATAGATACTGGCAGAATCGCATCTTCCAAAGTGACCAAAGGAAGGTGTACCGAGAGTGGGAGGGAACTGGACAACGTTTGAGCGACGGACAACTGCCAGATGCTCACACCATGAATCAATTTTGGCGTGACATATGGTCGGTGCCCGTCGAACATTCGGAGGGCGACTGGATCCGTGTCGTCGAGCGTGAATGCAGTATCATCGAACCCATGGAGTCTATTACCATAGACTCCGAAGATGTTAGTTGTGCAATTCGTAAGGCCCCGAACTGGAAAAGTCCTGGGCCGGATGGATTGCACAACTTTTGGATAAAGTGGGTTCAGAGCTCGCATGAACGCTTGGCAACACAGTATCAAGAAGCCCTCGAGTCTGGTTCCTTACCCGCTTTTATGACCACTGGCATCACCTTCCTGCTCCATAAATCAGGTAGTACCACGGAACCTAAAAACTATAGACCTATCACTTGCTTACCTACCATCTACAAGCTCCTTACATCCATTCTGAGAAGTAAATTAAATTCACACATAATGTCTAACAATATTTTAGATAACGCTCAGAATGGATGTAGGGCTGGGTCACGTGGTACTAAGGAGCTACTCCTTATTGACATGGCCATTAGCCAACAGGTCAAGCGGAGTAGGGGCGCCCTCTCTACTGCCTGGATTGACTACAAGAAGGCCTATGATTCGGTGCCTCATTCATGGCTGAGGAGGATTTTAGAGTTGTATAAAATTAATCCGACTCTTAAATCCTTCTTAGTCTCGTGTATGGGGCAGTGGACCACAGTCCTTCGTAAACCAGGTAGTGGTGGGTACGCCTCTGATTCGCATGACTTGATAAGGATTGAGCGTGGTATATTCCAGGGCGACAGTTTGAGTCCATTGTGGTTTTGTTTAGCACTGAATCCACTTAGCACATTGCTGAAGGATTCAGGGCTAGGCTATCGGTTTCGTAGAGGGGGTGAGGTTATTTCTCACCTGATGTATATGGATGACCTCAAACTATTCACACCGAAGCACCAAGATTTAGTGACATTATTAAAAACTACGGAAGTTTTTAGTAATGCCATTAAGATGGAGTTCGGTGTTGATAAGTGTGCGGTTATGCATGTACAGCGGGGGAAGGTTGTAAATTCACCGAATCTACAACTTTCTGAGATAATAACTCTCAGATCTCTCACCGAGACCGAAACATACAAATACCTAGGTATGTCAGAGTCATTGGGTATAGCGGTAGAGGATATTAAGAAATCGGTGAAAGAACGTTTTTTTGGCCGCCTGACAAAAGTTCTTAACAGTTCTTTGTCCGGTGGTAACAAAATGCGGGCTTTCAACGGTTGGGTGATACCTTTATTGTTGTACTCCTTTGGCATACTTAGGTGGACTCAAACGGAACTAGACGCCCTGGATAGGCGAGTCCGTCAACAACTGACATTGCATCGAATGTTACACCCACGATCGTCTGTCATGAGACTGTACATTCCACGGAAGTGGGGGGGTCGAGGCTTTTTGAATGCCAAGAACCTCCACAACCGTGAAGTGTGCAGTCTCAGGGATTACTTCCTACAGAATGGATGTGACATTCATTGCGATGTTGTGAAAGTTGACAAGGGCCTTACACCTCTTTCCTTGGCTAACGAGAACTGGCGTAAACCAAAGGTGTTAAGTACTGAAGACCGTAAGGACGTATGGAAGAGCAAGGAGCTACACGGGCGGTTCTACCGAGTCTTAACAGGACTCGATGTAGACCTGCTCGCATCGGTGAACTGGCTGCGTTTTGGGGACCTCTTTGGGGAAACTGAAGGTTTTGTCTGTGCAATTGCAGATGAGGTTATCAAGACGAACAACTATCGGAAATATATCATGAAGGACGGTACGGTCGACATTTGTCGAGCATGCCACCGTCCTGGTGAATCACTTCGCCATATTATTTCCGGTTGTTCGTATCTTGCTAACACCGAGTACTTGCATAGGCACAATCAAGTAGCCAGGATCATCCACCAGCAACTTGCTCTTCAATATGACCTTATTGAGTCTGAAGTACCGTACTATAAGTACACACCAGTGCCAGTTCTTGAGAATGGTCGAGCATTGCTCTACTGGGACCGATCAATCATCACGGACAGGACTATTGTTGCCAATAGGCCCGATATCGTGTTGGTTGATCGGACCCAGCGTCGGGCAGTGCTCGTCAATGTCGCCGTCCCGCATGACGAGAATCTTGTTAAGGCAGAGAAGGACAAACTTAGTAAGTACCTTGATCTGTCCTTCGAGATAACTGCCATGTGGAACGTAGACTCGACGATCATTGTCCCGATGGTCGTTTCGGCAAACGGACTAATAGCTAAGAGTTTCGATCAACACCTCAAGAGACTCTCGTTAGATTGTTGGATCAAGAGTCAGATTCAGAAGGCTGTTATCCTCGACACGTGCCGTATTGTTAGGAGGTTTCTCAGTCTGTAGCCTCCACCGCCGGTAGTTTGGGTCCTACTCCGCTACTGGTGGGACACTATTTTTTATATTTTTAAATGTATTTGTGTTTTTTATAAATCTATTTAAAAATGTATAAAATAAGAATGTTATTGAATAAACGAAATAATAATAATAAAGGGCAAAGCTGAATAATGGCAACACTGCTAAGAACAAGTCACACTTTTTTCTTAGGCCGATACCTCACCGAGACGCCATGGCGACGTCGCCAGTCGGTCGCCAACTAGTTCTCATTGAGATATATGACGGCTAACTCACTTGGCGACCGACTGGCAACGTCGCCAGTCGGTCGCCAAGTGTCATATATCTCAATGAGAACTAGTTGGCGACGTCGCTGGCCACGTCGCCATGGCGTCTCGGTGAGGTATCGGCCTAATGCACGGATATCAGCATTTTATACTAAACATTTACATTTTAAACTACCTAAGCTATTAATTTGTGTTAAGTACTTACGTAATTAACATTAATAATTCTTAGCCGTCATATATCTCAATGAGAACTAGTTGGCGACCGACTGGCGACGTCGCCATGGCGTCTCGGTGAGGTATCGGCCTTATTACTCTCAATTTTATTCAAATATTTTACGTATAAATACTAATATAATTTCGACCAATACCATTTTAAATCAATATACACATATTTCGAAATAGAAAAGAAAAACATGAAAAAAATCAAGAACATGAAATATCCAGAAAATCTAAAACCATTGACAGTTTGACATAATATATACTGTCACTGTGCTATATGCATAATGAGTGAAAATAAATTAAATCAAGAAAAAACAAAGAGAAGAAGTAAAAGGAATGTTGACCAGAGCACGTGCCAAGCAAACAGCACTTACACCATCCCCGGACTCGTCGCACAGCTCCGCCTCACAGTCGCCGACAATTGTGGCTACTGGTGAGGCGTCGAGCTCAAGCAGCGATGAGTTTTTCTCCCCACCGACGTCGCCTCCACCTGTACGTCGGCAGGGGAGAGGCCGGCCACCGACTGGCTTAGGACCCCGAGGCCCTCCGGCTTCGATTAGGGACCCCGCTACCGGTGGTAATGTGCACCGCATTCGATGGAGTCTCTCTATGAACGAAAACGTGATGCGGGCATATTTTGTGGCTACAGAGGGAGGAATTAACCTCACTGCGTACCGTGTCCGCATGCTGCCCCTGTTTCAGGTACTTGAACCAGATGTCAACGTAACAGCACAACGCCTATCGGATCAGGTGCGCGCCATACAACGCTGTCATCTGTTGGATGACGCCGCACTTGAGAGGCTACGCTTAGAAGCATGTAACAGTATCATCCCTTCTTCATTACATAGTAACCGTAACTCCACTACAGTAGAAAATGAAATACCTCCCGTCTTAACAGTTAATGAAGAAGTAAATGATGCTGCTACATCTGTAAGTATCCAGTGCAATGATGAATTAAGGAGCGTTTTGGAACAAGCGATTGGTGAGTTTAGATCTGTCCCTATTCAGTGTAGACCGCGGCTTCCACGTTTGCCTACGCATAGAAAAAATATAGCGCTAGTGTGTGCCCTAGACTCGATTTTAAAATCTTATTTTCTCAATTGTGATGATCTCACTGATGCGCATTCAATCCTGTATTGTGCGGCTGTTACAGTATGTCGAGTAGCTGGTGTTAAATTTAATAAGCAAGAATCAGCTGCTCGACCAAGACCTACAGTACCAGCTTGGCAATGCAGGATTGAACGTCGCATTACCGAGGCTAGGGTGCTCATAGGCAAGCTACACTGCTTCAGGACGGGCAATACACGCCCGAGAGTCATGTGCTTCGTGACCCGGGCATTCGCGGGAACTAACGTGAGTCCCCGTGAATACTCTGTACGGGTCACGGAGCGCATTGATTTCCTGAAGCAGAAAATCTATGCGTGGGCAAACCGTATAAGGCGATATAAGAAGAGAGTAGACAGATATACACAAAATCGCTTGTTCCAAAAAGACGAGAGGTGGGTATACAGAAGGTGGGAGCGACCTGATTCAGATGTGACTGATGGGAGTCTACCTGATGCTGATGCTACAGTTGCCTTTTGGAAAAACATTTGGTCGACACCCGTCAGTCATACGCAGGGTGGGTGGATTGGGGATGTAGAGCGGGCGTGTGAACCAATACAAGCTATGGAACCTATAACCATATCTGAAGATGATATTGGTTGTGCAGTTCGTTCGTTACCAAATTGGAAATCAGCTGGACCGGACGGACTGCACAACTTTTGGCTAAAATGGTTCCGTAGCTCGCACGCCTGCTTGGCATCTTGCTTCCAGTCATCCCTTGAGTTAGCGTCGCTTCCATCTTTTATGACTACCGGAGTTACTCACCTTCTTTATAAATCTGGTGGTACCACAGACCCCAAAAATTACAGACCCATTACTTGTTTACCAACTATATACAAACTTTTTACATCTATTCTGAGAGTCAAAATGTATTCACATATAGAAAACAACAATATATTGTCCATCTCTCAGAATGGATGTAAAAGTGGGGCACGTGGTACTAAAGAGCTCCTTATTCTTGACATGGCTGTTTGTCAGCAGGTACGTCGCAACCGAAAGAACCTTGCGACATGCTGGATTGACTACAAAAAAGCGTATGATTCTGTACCTCATACATGGCTTCTAAAGGTGCTGGAGTTGTATAAAATTGATGCAACTCTGCGCACCTTTTTGAGGTCATGTATGAGACAATGGAATACGGTTTTGGTTTATCCAGGATGTCGTCAGATTCTAGGAGGTGGTGTACCAATAGGGATCGAGAGAGGAATATTCCAGGGCGATAGTCTGAGTCCGTTATGGTTTTGCCTAGCACTGAATCCTCTCAGTACGCTACTAGAGGGTTCAGGGTTAGGCTATCGGATGCGGAGAGGGGGTCAAATTTTATCCCACCTTTTTTACATGGATGACCTAAAGTTATTTGCCCCTAATGGCCCCGAATTGATGGCTTTACTAAAAGTTACTGAAACTTTTAGTAAGGCTATCAGTATGGAGTTCGGGGTAGATAAGTGTGCGGTCATGCATGTGAAAAAGGGCGGGATTGTGGAATCTGAAGGAGTCAGTCTTTCGGATTTCACACAATTTGAGTCGCTCTCCGCAACCGAAACCTACAAATATCTAGGTATGTCCCAAACTCTGTGTATTGCTGAGATTGACATGAAACGGACGTTGCAGGACCGTTTCTTTGGCCGCCTGAAGAAAGTATTGAAAAGTCTCTTGTCAGGCGGTAACAAGGTACGGGCTGTTAACGGCTGGGCCATGCCAGTCTTAGTATACTCTTTTGGCATACTTAGATGGACTCAGACCGAATTAGAAGCTCTGGATAGAAAGGTACGTTGTCTATTGACTTCATACCGAATGCACCACCCACGTTCGTCAGTAATGAGGTTGTATATCCCACGGAAATGTGGAGGTCGAGGATTTTTAAACGCTAAGAGTCTCCATAACCGTGAGATATGCAACCTTAGAGAGTACTTCTTACAGGTGGATGTGGGTCTGCATCGAGATGTCGTGGCAATTGATAACGGACTGACCCCACTCTCCCTAGCTAAAGAGAACTGGCGCAAACCGGTAATACTAGGTGTATCTGATCGCAAGGAAATATGGAAGAGCAAAGAGCTTCACGGTCGTTTTTATCGGGCTCTACACGGGCCCGATGTTGATTTTACAGCTTCCATATCCTGGTTACGTTTCGGTGATCTCTTTGGAGAAACTGAAGGTTTCATCTGTGCAATCACTGACGAAGTTATGATGACGAATAACTATCGGAGATTTATTGTCAAAGATGGGACGCTAGACATCTGTCGGGCATGTCATCGTCCCGGAGAATCTTTAAGACATATTATTTCTGGTTGTTCCCGTCTTGCGAACGGTGAGTATTTGCACAGACACAACCAAGTAGCCAGGATTATCCACCAACAACTTGCTCTAAAATATAACCTTGTTGACTTAGAGATACCTTATTACAGGTATGTGCCCGAACCAGTTCTTGAAAATGGCCATGCTACATTGTATTGGGATCGGTCTATTATCACTGATAGGACTATTATAGCCAACAAACCAGATATAGTGATAATAGATCGATTAAAACGCCTTGCAATAATTGTCGATATCACTGTACCGCATGACGAGAATCTCGTGAAAGCAGAAAAAAATAAACAAATTAAATATTTGGACTTAGCTCACGAGATTGTCGACATGTGGGATGTGGATTCGGCGATTATTGTTCCGATAGTCGTATCTGCCCATGGTTTAATAGCCAAGAGCCTCGACCACCACCTACAGAGGCTCGCGTTAGGCAGCTGGGTCAAGGGCTTGATGCAGAAGGCGGTTCTGTTGGATACGGCCCGTATTGTGCGGAAGTTCCTATCTCTGGAGCCCTAACCACCGGTAGCTTGGTCACTGTACTCGATACCGGTGGGTCACTATTTTTTATATTTTTAAATATATTTGTGTTTTTTATAAGTTTATTTAAAAATATAGTAAATATGTAATAAAATGTAATAAAGGGAATAATAATAATAAATACTCTTTATTGTACACAATATAACAACAAATGGTTTATGACAAGTCTTAAAAAAATAATGTACAACAGGCGGCCTTATTGCTAAAGAGCAATCTCTTCCAGGCAACCTTAGGATGGAATGAAAGTTACAAGAAATGATAGGGGTTGTGTACAATGTAATATAATTATATTTAAAAATAATAAATTAATAGGATTTATAGAAGAAAGCAAAATGTTCAATACATTGATAAATGAATATTTATCAGGAGAAACAAGTACATATATATGAAATTCAATAGAATATACTAACAATAATAGGATATACTAACTTTAAATATACACAAAAAATATATTATAGAAACAAATAGCACTAATTAGAGGAATAGAGATAAAAATCTTTTAACATATTTTTAAAAGATGCAAGTGTTTGTGCGCGTTTAATCTGTAGCGGCAGAGCATTCCATAGACGAACTGCTTGAACAGTGTAGCACTTGTCAGAAAATTTTGTGGAATGCACTGGCATTTCCAGCATTAAATTCTCTGATGACCTTAGCGACCTCGAATGTGTGTCATGTAGGAACTTAAATCGTTCTTTAAGATATCGGGGAGTACAAGGATTGAACAGTATACTGTATAATAGAGTTAGGATATGAGTATTATGAGTATTGTGTCGTGAAGTGTTTACTAACACTAGTCTTAAGGTTCTATCACTAACACAACTTTATAATATCTATATGTATTCTTAGTTTTAAGGTATTTATCTATGGGCCGTAGAATAAGTTTATACCACTTGTAACTTTTCTATTTGTTGCCTGAAATAAATAAAAAAAAATAAAAAACATTGATAGTTTCCGGTACGGAAGAACTAGTGACTCCGAACTAGTTCCCGGTGTGGGGCAAGGAAACTTTGTTCGGTATTGCAAATGAGTGTCTAGCTAGACTGAGTCTGGACCTACAAACTACTGAAGCTACCAACCATGCGCTATATTTAAAAACCCAAGTCGCAGTCAGGGTCATTGACATTGGACATCAAACGTCAGATTGACGTTTATCGATCAATCAAATAATGCGGATGCCAAAAAATAAATTATTTATCAAGGCAATCGTTCGATTAAAATAATAAATTATATTACTATTTATTCAGTCAGTTCGTAATTCTTGAATTAAAAACGATAGTTGTACATTGTGTTGTTAACAAACGTTTACGAAATCCACGAAGATTTTACTTTAAGATACTCTACCTCTAAAGTAAAAGATTCAGTTTTGTATTGTGTGAAATTGACTACATTTTATTTAGAATTAAATACAATGGCTCTCGCTATGGAAAATAGTAAAATATTAGAATTTTTAGAATTAGTCGGACGCCTGAAGGTAAGCATTCGCTATCCCCGCTGCAATTTTATCTTAATTAAATTCATGCAACTCTCCTGCCCTTCATTCAAAACTATTTTGTTACCATCAACATCATTGGTAACCATGCCTTTTTGCGCTTACAAAACAATGTTTTATACTCTTTCCGACCTTTTCTAACGTATTTTATTTATTCTTGTATTTTTGTATTTAGACGGGCATTGTCACAAAAAGCAAAGAGATTTTATTTTTATTTAGGTACTTACCTAAGTCGTTCTCATACAGTCTCCGAAAGGGGACTGGCCACTAGCTTGGCCTCCAACACCCCTATGTAGGTACTATTAAGATGTACAATTTTGTTCAGCACACACTTTAATCATCGTTGTGATAACATTTTTCAGCATGTGAAGAGGACTGGTTGGGTTATTTGTGATATTAATGAATGTGAGTCTATTGCTGGCCACATGTATCGTATGGGTATCATGACATTTTTACTCACTGAAGAGAACAATACAACAAATCTTGACCGTTTTAGATGTCTTCAAATAGGTAATTATTATTTATCTTCTATCTATATAACTATAAATGAATCACTGTTCGTTTGTTTCGTTAATACTCGAAAACGGCTGTACCGATTTGGCTAATTTTGGTCTTGAAATATTCTTTAATGTTTAGGGAAGGTTTAAACAGGCGATACGTTCGCTGGGACAGCTAGTTCGTAATAAATATCCTTGTTTAAAATTTTAACACATTTTTCATTTATCTATCTTTCTTCATAAATTAAAATGAATTGCTGTTCGTTTGTCGAGCTAAACATATACCCAACTTTTGTCTTAAATGAATTTTAGAAGTTCAGAAAGTTTTAAAAGATTTTTTCAGGCGGTACCAATTTCGCTGATACAACTAGTAACTGATATTTAAATGTGACTTGTTGTGATGAACCTTGAGGTTACCTCCTGAGATCATGGTCTGTATAATTACGCCTGTATCCCCGAAGGGGCAGGCAGAGGTGCATTACACACCCTCACTTGGAAAGTTATTTTGACGACCTACGAAATAGAGGGCAAGCCTGGTCATTACCATGCATATAGAAAATCAATAAACTCTATATGTCAAATTAAAATTACAACTGCCTGGACAGAATGTTACATAACACTGGTTTGAAAACCAACTAAAATTATATTCCGAGTCAAACACAGAGTGAGAGAGCTTCATAGAGAGTCAGTGAGTAGTAACTTTGCGATCCAATTCCATGGAATACTTACTTATCATCACTAAATACCATACTACTTATTCAATTGCAGCTCTGGTCCACGATTTGGCGGAGTGTATAGTCGGAGACATCACCCCACACTGTGGTATATCAGCTGATGAGAAGCATCGGCAAGAAGATGAGGCTATGAAGAAAATTGCTGAACTTACAGGAATAGCTGGGGATAGAATGTACAATTTATACAAAGTATGTATATTATGGTTACACAACTTAAACAAACATTAATAGATGCCATAAGTACTTCAATGTATATTTCTCAGGTATCTAAATCCCGTAACACAAGCTTTATTAGCTTACTTTGTGCAAGATGGTGCTGTGTAAAAAAGGTTCTAATTTTTAGGGTTCTGTACCCATAGGGTAAAATGGAAACCTGCTGTCCGTCCGTCCGCCTGTCTCCGGGCTGTATATAACCGTGATAGTTAGAAAGTTAAAATTTTCACAGATGATGTATTTCTATTGCTTCTGTAATAACAAATACTAAAAAACAGAATTTAATAAATATTTAAGGGGGCTCCCATACAACATACGTGTGGATGCACTTACTGATTAAATGTTTTCTTATTGATTACCTTGCACTGAAATAATATTATTTAAATATTATCGTATCTTATAATATCTACAGAAACTAGTGGGATTTAGCACCCACTTCAATATTATCTTTACTAGATAATCATGGTAGTAATCCGCATAAATAAATTTCTATTTATCATAAGCCTGCACTCGGAAACTAAGTTTATCAAATCACCAACGTAGACAACAAAGGACTGAATCAATAAAGTTCTAATATCAATAATCATAGTGAACACAAATGGTCATGAACAATCTGCTTGACTCATCCTACTAATATTATAAATGCGAAAGTTTGTATGTATGGATGTTTGTTACTCTTTCACGTAAAAACTACTGAACGGATTTTGATGAAACTTTATAATAATATAGCTTATACATCAGAATAACACATAGGCTACAATTTATAATGATACGGCGACGGGAACAATAATCACGCGGACGAAGTCGCTGGCGACCACTAGTAGATGTATAAAGGCTTGCTTTTGGTTTGCCCAAGTCTTAAAGGTCCCCTAGCGGCAGCCTTACCCATTACGAGGCTCCGGGCGGCAGGTCTTTGCGAGGCCCCTTTTTTATACCGCGGCCCAATGCCTCGGTCGCCTCTTCGTCCATTACTGGGCGCCCCAGGTAGGTATGCACTCCGAAGTGTTCCCTATGGCGCCGGCGGACTTGGGCCAACTATGTGGCCTCTGTCTGGGGTTGGGTGAGGTTTTATCCCGCATCATTGGGGTCTGGTTTTATCCAGCGTCGGTGAGTAAATATGCGTTCTGCGGAGCTTCAGCACTGCAGCTGATCGTAGATGAGTCTGCGGCGCCCTGGCCACCGACTTTGGAACTCAGCAGGGAAGGTATGCTCCCGCTCTCTCGGCCGCCACCTTCGCGAGCATGACGTGCTCGAAGAAGGACACGGCCACGTTCCACCTACTCCCGCTGGAGATAAAAAGTATATAAATTAAAAAAAAAGCTGTTTTTTTTGCTGGGGTCGTTGCGCGAGGCCCCCTACACAAAATTTCATTAGAATCGGTCAAGCCGTTTCGGAGGAATTTAACTACAAACACCGCGACACTAGCATTTTATATATTAGATATACATTATTTACTGTTTCAGGAATATGAAAACCAAAGTTCACCAGAGGCTAAGTTTGCAAAAGATCTGGACCGCTATGATATGATACTCCAAGCGTTTGAATACGAAAAACGCGAAAACGCACCAAAGAAACTGCAAGAGTTTTTCACAGCAACCGAGGGGAAGTTTGACCATCCATTTATTAAAGAATTAGTAAACGAACTGAATAAACAACGGGGTGAATTTGAACGGAAGAGCCTTTTAAATGGGCATCTACCACAAGAATAGGCAGTAATTAAAAGTAATTTTTTGTTATAACAATTTTATCTACTATGCGCAAAGTATTACAATATCGAATAAGTACAATACGTAGCGCCAACAACTAGGGCTAAAAATAAATACGTAACTACCCTTTAGTACTGAGTTCTCGCCGTTTTCTGCCGCCTACTAAACCCTTCCAACTCTATAAAATGTTACCGCAACTCACGTGACCAAACTGCGATATCATTGGTTGAAAAGTCGATCAACATAAGCTGATGTTGGCTGTGCTAAATCTGCATAAGATAAAGTTTGTGCATCGGCTGTGTATGTTGCTAATTTTATGCGTATGCTTGTAAATCAAAACTATACAGCTTGTCAAGTATAAGTTGGCGCGTGGCAAAAAATGGAACTAATAAAATTGTATGGAGATAATGTTATGAAATCTCGTTTATGACGTTTTTCAATGTAATGTGGCGCCCCCGTTGGGACGCCAACTTCTTTCTTTTTAAATGTAGGTGGCTCCATCGTTCATCGATGATTTTGCCAATGTCAAGGTAATGCTTGGTATTTCCCACACAGAAGAACTAGTTACTCTGAACTAGTTCGCGTTGCGGAACAAGGAAACGAGTAGCCTGAATTTTTGCCCAGCGCCAGCAACCTAAAAGGCTACCAGCCACGCTCTCGCCATAAATCCAAGTCTGAACGCCAACTTATACTTGGCGACCTGTAGTCTAATTTACTTACATTCTACCTTTATTTTAGGAGATGTGATCTGTCCTGGATAGCAGTGGGTTCTCAGTAATGCTAAAAGTTAAAAAATGTACTATTTATACGTAGGTAGTGAGGTTCTTATTCGTGAGGGGCTCGTGGTCTAGTGGTAACCGACAATGTTAACACATTGCAAAGGTTAAGCAACATCGACTCTGGCCGGTCTTAGGATGGGTGACTATTTCTTAAGACACTGAGATCCCTCCGTGCCTCGGAGATCCCGATCATTTGCGGTAGAATAAGAACCTCACTCATCATCATTCACCGAGCCTTTTCCCAACTCAGTTGGGGTCGGATTTCCAGTCTAACTGCGATTCGGCTGAACTTCGATATTTTCCGTGAAGCGACTGCCATCTGACCTTCACAACCCATGGGCGATATCGAAGTTCTGTAGTTAGACTGGTTGGATTTTTTATTTAGGGCTCGAACTACCCCTAACGACTGCCATAGATGTTGGTATGACAACCGGGACCGACGGCTTAACGTGCTCTCCGAGGCACGGAGGGGTCTCAATGTCTTAAGAAATGGTCACCCATCCTAAGACTGGCCTGAGTCGATGTTGCTTAACCTTTGCAATGTGTTAACATTGTCGGTTACCACTAGACCACGACTGCTTCGGTGGCTCAATGGTATGAGTATGCGACTGCCGCCCCTGAGGTCCCAGGTTCGATTCCGGGTCGATTCAATTATTTGTGTGATCCACAAATGTTTGTTTCGGTGTTTGGGTATTTTCTGTGTATAATATGTATGTATTTATAAATATATAAGTATGTTTATCAGTCGTCTAGATCCCATAGCACAAGCTTATATTAGCTTAATTTGGGCTAGATGACGTTGTGTGAGAATGTCCAAAAATATTTATTTTATTTATGTAATATTTCTTACCTTATAGTTTATTTTTATGAGCTCAAATCTAAAACTTGAAAGGAAGGAAGGGTTCTGTCTATGGTTGTAATAAAAAATAAAATTGGTATGATTACATAGTTATTCCAATTTTATTTACTTAGTTATAATTATATTAATCATCATCATCATTATTAACTTCATTTTAACTTCAAGACGAATTATAATATTAAACAGTTTTCTGAATATCTAGGGCAACTGCGCTCTTCCTTCTCCTCTTCATAATAAATGGGTTAGTATTATAACAATAACAACAGGAAAATTATAATTAAATCAAATTGAATGCACTCAGTCAGTCAGAGCTCAGTTATCACAAACTGATTCTACACTCAAATTGTATATGCAACAAACGATATTTTTTTAGGCCCAGGTACCTTCAATTTATTTATTTATGTTACCTACGCTGGACATTACGAACATTAAACAGAATTTATTATTAGCTAAGTAGGTATTTTTGTTTTTATATTATTTTCACAGGTTTATGGTTTTAATGATGATGACATTTGTTAATAACTAAGTACGTACATTTGAGTAATATGTACATACTTACATTGTCTTTCAATCATTTGAAGTTTTAGATTTTGGCTCATATAAATAAACTATAAGGTAAGAAATATTACATCATTTGAAGGTAGTAAATAGGTATTAAATATTCATCCTTACAAAATAGAAAAAAGTAGCCTACCTACTTGTCGCACTGAGTTATTAAACCGTCAATTTGGAGGGACCCATTTGCATTATTCGATATTTTTATAACGATAAATGTTTCGGCCAATCAAAATGAATATTACTAAGGTAGGATTAAGGTATTAAAATACTAGCTAGGTAGAACAGTCCAGGGAGCTATGCATCAGTTTGATCCCTCCATTTTGACATCATAATGTAGGGACCGAGAAGTTTGTTCAAATAAATGCGTAATGTAGAGGTAGCTAAACTTATAGCAATGGTAGCAAATAGTAGATTAATGGTATTAATCATATATGTGTGACAGAAATCCAAGACTTGGTCCCTTCATTTTGACGATCACGGTCAGATGGCAGTCGCTTCACGGGAAATATCGAAGATCAGCCGTATCGCAGTGACTGGAAAGCCGACCTCAACTGAGTTGGGAAAAGGCTCTGTGAATGATATGGGATTTAGACAACTGATAAACATACTTATATATTTCTAAATACATACATTATATACATAGAAAACACCCAAACTCGGAGAAAAACTTTTGTGGATCACACATTTTAGATTTGACCTGGGAATCGAACCCGAGACTCCGGAGTCTCGGCACTACCGACCACGCCACCGAAACAGTAAAGTGTCTTTTTGGAATAGATATGGAAGTATTATGGCACTACTAAACATATCAGTTAGGCCAATAAAACTAGTGTCGGTTTAATAAGGTGCCGGGTGATACTGGAGTCAAGCTGAACTTCTGAAGGTGGTAAACCGATTCAGGCCTTCAATCTCCATCATACTTGAGGACAAAACACCATAGGTTACAGTTTCGGCTGAAAACATGTTTCCGTTGGATACTATAAAACATACAACTAATTGTATTTTTATATTTTATTGTATAAAATTCGAGTAGTTCAGTAATAATGAAAACCTCTATATAGTCAAAATTAACATTAAGATTAGCACAAATGCAGGTAATCTCGTAGCCAATTCAGTTTATTTACTTATCCATCATACTTATTTAGTTGATGTATTTTCTATTTTGAAGTTTGAATAGTTAATTTTAAATTGTGAGATTTCAAGTAGCACAATTTCCTAGTATTTATAACACAAAGATAAGAATTAAGGCCTTGTTAAAAAAAGGTTTAAAATTACAAGTATTCATTTCACATAAACAATTTTGCCTCTCCCGAGTCCATCCAAAATGTTATGTGACCATTATTATGATAATACGGAGCAGTCAAAGATTTCTCACATATATTATTATTATTAATTTGCAGTTTGGTTTTGGTTACTATTAACCGTTCCCGCTCCTTGTTCCTCTTTTTTTCGTTGCTTTTCTCTCATTAGTTCTGCATCTCTAAAACAATTAAAAATAAACATGATGTATCAATTATACATAATTGTTGGACCTCAGTATAATAAACATCTGGCCAAGTGCGAGTGATGGCTGAGGTAACATTAGTGGGTAAAGTGTGTAACAGTGTGATACGACAATGTTTGGTGTAAAACTAAATGTTGTCTGGTTAGGCACGTAGAAAGGATTTATGAACGCAGATGAACGAAACAGATACATAAGGCGGGACTGGCTGGATAGACTGGTAAGGGTAAACCTCGACAAACATACTTTGATCAAACCGGAGATGTTTTGACAAAAAGACAGGTCAAGAGTACCCATAACTGGAGAATATACATGAAAGTGGAAGAAGTATGCCAGGATCGTAGCAAGTGGTATTCCATAGTCCTACCCCAAAGGAAGTGACAGTATGTATCTACAGCAGATTGTATTTCACTAAAGATATATTTTTGGCGTTACATACATTTTTATATTAGCTAAATATAAGGTAAATCAAAGTACCTAACATGTATACTTAACTAATTTTAGTAATATTTAACATTATTTACAAAAATCATCCTTCACATTGTAAAGATTTTAACAAAGTCGACAAAAGTAATAAGTAAGTACCTGTGTTTTCTTTCTTGTAAAGACATACCAGTCTTTTCATTAGCATTTTTTTTTTTTTGATTGTCTTGTTGTTTTTTCTGATTCTTAGCGCGAGCTAAATCTCTTTGATTACCACCTGTAACAAAAGTGCTAGATTTAAACAATGAAGTGTACGGAGAAAACACAAATTAAGTGATGATTAATGCAAACATACCTGCAGGCTGATTTAATCAATTATTTTTATGAAATCATAGCGTCTATTAACTGATTCGGGTCACGACTGCGTTTTTAGCTCTAGAATGTTCGTCGCAGTATGTAATAATGACATTATTTGATTGGATACCTACATCTCATTAATCTCAAATGGAAAGGAAAGTATATTATCATTAACCTACAACTTACAAAGAAAATTCAAAGATAAGGGTACTTACGAGTCATCTTGATCTAATATTATTTCAAAATCAGCAAGGTTGGACGTGGAGCGTGTGGTAATATTTTGATAATATTAAGATCACAGTAATTAAAGACCGGACGATACGCTAGTCCGGCCGAAACCTAGAACAACGCACCGTCCTCTTTTTTACCACTTCGAAAGAAACTTTTAAAAACTAAAATACAACGCTGGCTTACAAAGCCTCGGCCAGCTGTCCGTCCATAAACAAAATGTCAGTGTCGCTGTCGTCGGTCGTGACAAAGAGAAAGAGTAGGTATAGGTACCATTCGGACTTCGTGTGTCACATAGGTAGGTACTAATCCCAAATACTACATTGCTCTATGGTCATAATTTAATTATAATCTCTGTGCCTGTAGTTGCGTGGCGTCTTTATTAACACGCTTTAATATATCGCATTGATACATAAAAGACAGATAAACCAAACGAAAACTTGGCTTTATTGAACTTTAAAACTTTAGCGAGATAATTTAAGACATTGTTATTTTATATGACAACGTCTTGTCAAACCGTCAAAACATAATAGACAATAAAAGTAACAAAGACTTCTTACAAGACAAGGAGTTCATATCATTCACCCCATCCTATTAAGACGAAACGTAATCTCGAAGGTAGGGCGGAGGTCTACGCACTCGGGTAGAGCGACGAGGCTGAGGGTCTTCTTTCAATGCCGACGGGTCAGGTTCCTCATTCAGAAATTGTGTATTTTCTGTGGCAGAGTTTGGTACGGGTATTTCTACAGTATCTTCGGTATCTAGGAAGATATCATCATTTTCCGGGATTGGAGCCAAGGACCTGTTCGAAACGGTTGTTTCACGACCATCCGGCAACCTCACGAATGAATAGTCAGGATTGCTTTGTAACAATTCGACTTCTTCAATGGCTGGATCATATTTAGAATTTCTAATATTTCTCTTCATGTAGACAGGGCCTGGTGATAGCAACCAAGTTGGCATAGATGAACCATTGGAAGATCGGCGAGGGTGACTAAACATCCTTTCATGAGTAGTGGTGTTTATGCCCGTGGATAACAGAGATCTTATTAGATCTCTGTTATCCACGGGCCTATTGCCTGTTATCCACGGGCCTATTGGTTACGTATTGCCTTACACTCTATTGAGTGTAAGGCAATAGGTAAGGCTTTCTCCCAGTCAGCAATTTCTAGATTATTAGAACGGAGAAAAAGCTGGACCGTCTTCCACAACGTCCCATTTAGGCGCTCTACCAATCCGTTGCCCTGTGGGTTGTATGGTGACGTACCTACGGCTGCATGCAATGCCAAGATTTGTCAAAAATGTTCTTGTTTCATCTGAGAGAAAAGAGGTTCCTCTATCATACCGATACATACGTACATAAGCAGGAATACCAAATAAGCAGAAAAGTTCTTTTAAACACTTAACAACAGTCGCTGAGGTCATGTCCTTACACGGGAAAGCGAACGGAAACCTGCTATATTCGTCGATTATAGTTAAGATGTATTTGTTGGAGGAGGTGGATGGCAAAGGTCCTTTGAAATCTAGGTTAAGCCTTTCGAATGGAGCTGTCACTTTGACCAGATGCCCTTCATTCTTTACATATCTGGGTTTTACTTCGGCGCAAACACGACAACTAGCGGTCATCCTTTTCACGTCTTCTACAGAATATGGTAGGTTTTTGGAGAGTATCCAATGTACCATTCTTGTTACGCCGGGGTGACATTAGGAGTTATGAAGGTCAACAAGTTTATTGGGAGAGTCATTTACAACGGCACAAACCCTGGATAGCGCATCAGCGGCAAAATTTTGTTCGCCAGGTCGGTAAATAATATCGTATTTATAACAGGATAGTTCAAGGCGCCATCTCTCTATTTTCTCATTTTTAATTTTACTCGTGTGGATTTGATTGAACATGAAAGAGACCGATTGTTGCTCTGTGATAAGTATGAAATGTCGACCGATCAAATAATGGTGCCACTTGCGAAGAGCTTCTACGATAGCACATGCCTCTTTTTCTATTGAAGGTTGGCGCTTCTCTGAATCATTTAATGAGCGTGTGAAAAACGCTACTGGGCGGCCTTTCTGTGAAAGTGTAGCGGCGATGGCGAATTCTGATGCATCAGTCTCGACGGTGAACGTCTCTTTGGTGTCAATTGAAGCAAGAGATGACTGTGCGATGTCAGATTTGAGATTATTGAAGCATTCAAGTGCTTCTTTAGACAGGGGAAACGTAGTATCGACTAACGGTTTAATTTTAGCTGAAAAATTGTTGATCCATTTGGAGTAATGGGCAAATAGACCGAGAGTTCTTTTTAGAGAAGCTGAATCTGAGGGGACTGGGAGATTTAGCAGTGGTTCTAGGCGTGACTTGTCAGGCTTGATAGTGTTGTTATTGATAGTGTAGCCGAGAAGGTTAATAGCGTCAGTTTCGAACACGCACTTGATTTGTTTAAAGTTAGATTATACTTTTCTGCTGCTTCCATGAATCGGCGCAGATTGGAGTCATGTTCTTGTTTGTCCATGACATCGTCTAAGTAAGCGTAAGTACCTTTGAGCTTCTCCGTACGTATAATATAGTGAAGGGTTCTTTGAAAAGCGGTGACACCGTTGGTGATACCGAATGGTATTCGAGTAAATTGATACAGATTACCGCAGGCCTCGAAGGTAGTGTATATCTTTTCTTTAGGAAAGATAGGTACTTGATGATATGCACTTTTCAAGTCAATTTGACTGAATAAGTTGTACTTAGAGACTGCGGTGACGATAGAATCTATACTTGGAAGGGGATATGCATCTAAGTCTGTGAATTTATTTATCGTTTGAGAGTAATCAATCACTAGACGTTTGCGGTGATGTCCGCCTCCAGCGACCAAAACTTGTGCTCTCCATGGGGATATGCTCGGCTCAATAACTTTGTCTTTGAGGAGATTTGAAATTTCGTTTGATATGAATGATTGATCTTCTTCTGAGTGATGTCTGGAGCGAATGGCGATAGGCTTGATAGATGGCGAAAGGTTTGTGAAAACAGATGCTGGTGGTACAGAGGCTTCGAGAACGTTGCATATCTTTCGGGATTCCTTTTCACCACCAAACTGCAATTCGAGAGAAGAGTGGGTTTTGAGGATGTCGTGACCGATGATTACTTCAGCACATAAGTCATTGACAATGAGCAGCGGTTGTTGCTTATAGATGTGGTTGCCAATCTGAATAGTAGCGTGACATACGCCGTTAACATAAGATACGTTGTTTAATGATGCGAGGGTTACAGCTTGATTGCAGTGCTTCCTTTTTAGATTCATAGTTAGTGCCAAGGCGTTATCTATGAAACTGATAGAGCTCCCGGCATCAACAAGCGCATCGGCATTGTAATTATTAACAGTAATAGGGATTGTGGCCTTACGTAAGCTGGAAGGAGCTGCGGCACAGAAGGATGCAAGGGAAGTAGTAGGAGGTTCTTGAGATTCTTCCTCAGCATTCACAGCATTAAGGTTTAGCCGTTTTTGTCCAGCACTGCGACAAACGCTGGCAAAATGACCCTTCTTTTGACAGAGCTGGCATTCAGCGTTTTTTTGCTGGACATCTAATTCTTGGATGGACGTTACCGCCACAAAAAAAGCACTTGCGTCGTTGCGAACTGCCGTTAAGAGAGGTAAAAGTTGCTACATTTGGCTGTTGAAGATTTGCTTGAGGTTCGGTAGGTGCTACAGCATTCAACATGCTAGGAGAGGCAGGTAATGAATTTGATTGTAAGGCTTGAGAGGTATTCTCTGCGGTCTTGAGGGAAATAGCTAGATTTAAGGTCTCCTCTAGCGTCATTTCCGATTTTTCAAGCAGACGTTCACGAATTCGTTGTGTAGACAGACCTGCGATGAATGCTCCACGGATTGATTCACTTTGGTGCTCTTCAGCTGTGACTGCTTTGTAGTGGCAGTCGTACGCCAGAGAGGTAAGCGCTCTGCAGTACTCGGCTACTGATTCCCCAGGCTGCTGTTTCCTGCAGGTCAGTTGGTGTCGAGCCAGTGTAATGTTCTTTCTCTTTTCAAAGGTATCGTTGAGGAGTTTGATAGCGGCGCTGTACTTTGAGCATTCTCTAATTATATTGAATATGGTAGGTGACACATGATTTGCGAGGAGCTTGAGTTTAATGACTTCGGTAGCAGATGAAGCTTGTTCAGAAAGAAAGTTTTCAAATGTATACCGCCAGTGAGTCCATCGTAAGTCCGAACCAGCGGCGGAAGGTTCAACTTCGAACCTTTCTGGACGTAGATAGTGCGACTAACTAGAAGACGGCGGGGCCTCTTTCTCCGACATGATATATTCGTAGATATAATTAAAGTTCAATAAATTGATACATAAAAGACAGATAAACCAAACGAAAACTTGGCTTTATTGAACTTTAAAACTTTAGCGAGATAATTTTAAGACATTGTTATTTTATATGACAACGTCTTGTCAAAACGTCAAAACATAATAGACAATAAAGGTAACAAAGACTAAGCTTGCTATATACTATAAACGCTTGCGATAAAATAGCGTAATTTGAACGCCATGTTCTATCTATAGCATTCCGTTGTTTGTGGCATTCGGTTGTTTGCGGCATGCAGCACGCGACAAGGCGACAGTGACATCGCCAGTCTACTCGTTGTATAACCAGTCTACTCGTTGTAAAACGAGTAGGCTGCCGATGCTGTCGCGTGCCGCATGCTGCAAACATTCGAATGCCACTTTTACGTCCATTGTATACATTTTTGATTTTTGTGTCCCTAGAAATACATTTTTTATGACCAATGAGTGAATAAAGTTTGATTTGATTCGCTTGGAAAACTTCGTGAATTATGTTAACTGCAACCGAAGGTTCCAAAAAAACCAATTTATTTATAATAATTTTAATTACTAAGTACAAAGTATAAAATATAAGTAACTACAGAAGAAATGATATCAGCTCGAAGTGTGAAACAAATATGACATATGAGCTGTGACATGTGGTAATTTCCGTTGAAACGTCTGGTTTCGTATTGTAGCACGTTCCGCTGATCTTGCACTTCACGTAGTCGCTATGCGCTGTTGCGATGCACCTACTAGGTGAATGCTGACGCTGCGGTCCCCATATACTAGGCGTACGTAACACGTGTCATCGTTGTTGTTATTTGGTCGTGGCAATGGCGAACATTGGCGGAATGAAGTAAACGCGCACCCAACGAAATGTGAATTTAACACGAGTTAACGCGTACTTGCCACCAACTCGGGTTGCACATCACTAGGCAACACGAACAAAACAATATTATTATTCTGTGCCTGCCTATATCTGTCATGTCAGTCAAAATGTCGGCTGATGCACAATTTCATCTAAGCAACAATGATAATAATTTAAGGAGTAAAGCACCGTTGCCTTTGTTTCCTAAAAGAGATGAGTGTTCGCATGTGTCTTGTTATTGGTATGTGTATATATTTTTTTTAAATGGTACTGTTAACATTATTAAAATCCAGTTTGATTATGTATGCCTTTGTTATGTTCATTTTTAGTGAAGAAAATGTTTGGAAATTATGTCAAGACCTGTCAATAAGAGTTCCAGAAGAATTGGGTAGGTCTTATGTAGTTTTTATTTCCAACCCTTGTCGCACGGTACCTCTCTGGAAACAAAGAGCTGGGCGTGAAGAGGATCGCCTCGTTATATGGGTGTGTATTAAATTATTACCAACATACTTTCAACACGCAATTGTAATTAACACACAACTACCACATTATGTATTATTTAATATCCTGAACATTTCGTGTCTTTGACACTGTAGCTTTCCTGCTATTGTAGGTAAAAAAAATAAGTTAAATGCTTCGAGTTCTAATATGCCTAAATATTTTCAGGACTATCATGTTATATTGCTATATTCCTGGGACAGCCAAACATGTCTTGTGTATGATTTGGATTCAGAATTGCCGTTTCCAACATTTTTCCATAAATATGTGACTGAAACATTCCGCACTGATCAAGTACTGAAGTCAGACTTTCACAGGTAACCCGGCTTTTACATTTGCGAGTGTTTATTCTTGGTTATGGAGACTAAAATCAAAGTGTTTTAGGTTCTTCCGTGTAGTACCAGCAAAGCAGTTTCTTCAACAGTTTGCTTCAGATCGTCGCCACATGAAACGGCCTGATGGCTCATGGATTAAACCTCCACCTCCATATCCAGCAATTTGTACATCAGGTAAGTGTTTAAGTTTTTTCGTAGTTTCCTATAAACTAAGGAAATGATATTTTTTTATTAAACCTATACTCTGCTAATCAATTATGAATTTACAGAAAGAAACTTACAGATAACAAAATTGGTTGTTACTTTCAGGTTGCACTCATAACCTGGATGAATATATTAACATGGACTTAGAAGTTGGACCAGGTCAGGTTTTAAACTTGACCGAATTCGTGCAGCGTTTCTACAAAATAAAAAAGTAATGTACAGGTGACATACTTGATAAAAAATATTGTTTTAAATATTTATTTAATGACCGTATTTGGTTTGTGTTTGTTGTTGATTATGTTTTAATAATCTTAATTTTAATGTATTATACTTATTGGTGTTGATCTGTGTGCCATAGTAGTTATTGTCGTTCGCATCATCTGATGCTCCTTCCGCCTATGAAACGCTCAAGAACATCTTTTATCATATAATACTTTGATAAATTAAAAAGGAAGATAATGGTACCTCATATGCATGGACAATAATGGACATGCTAACATGTACACCAAAACATACAATTTCATATCATTTTGCACTTTGAAAGTGTTGTAATAAAATCCTATATTTGTGTAAAAAATACATAATGTGCATTTAAAAAGTGTCCCAAGCACTCAAAGTAAACAAAACAATGTTTCATTATTTAGAAGTTCTTTTTTTAATGAGTTTAGCTATTTTACTATCTGAAACAATGCCATAAGTTCGTGCTCACTAAGAACTCAATAGGCTCCAAGCCGCCTTACCAACAACACTTAAATACTCTACTTCCCTTCTGACCCAGTGTTTCCTCTCGTTTCAAACCGACTTTCATAAAAAGAGGAGTTTCTTTGGACTGGGTTTTTAATTGAAAGCTACTAGTTCCCATTTCAATTTGGTCCCATTTCGGTAATTTAAAGTTGGTTGCTGTGTCAATTTTTGACATGTTTTTTTTTAAGGCTTTGCCTGTATAATAATACCTTACTATGGCCATTGGAAAAATGTATTCAATATTAATATAAAAATGTTAATCTCACGTCCTTAATGTATGTTAAAAATGAACACATAACTTTTTCATGTCCTATTATGACATTATCCACATTTGATTTAATATTTTAATATGATCTAAAAGCACACTATTGTGATGTCACTTTTGATTATGCAAATAAATGTAATAATGCACTAAAATCTTGAATAATAACACTTGTATACCCACTGAAAAACCCAGGTGGTAAGGTGATAAGTACCCATTGAAAAAATAATAACATTTAATATACATTAAAAAACTTAAACTTAAAACTTATTTCATAATGTAACATCAGAGGCTTCCAAGAATATTCTATCTTATTTTTTATATTATTAAAATATAATTATATTTATAGGCTCTAACAAAGACCTATTTTATAGCAGTTGATGGTTTGTTCGTGACGGGCCCATAACCTGATAGTCTGGTGCAGGGCAGGCCTAATGACATCAGAAAAAACAACACGACATTTTCTGCGATATCATTGGCTGTATAAGTCCATCGATTTTAGTCGACGCTGCCATGCTTATGGGACAGTACAAGTCCAACCATCCGTCAGTTGAGTATGTCCACAGCCCGACGCTGCAATACTCTTTGAGCTGAAGTAGGTTGTAAAACGTCACTTCTCACCTCTACGACTTATTCCCTCCTCTAACTAACAGTATTTAAGTATAAATTACAATATGTACTATATTGATGCAGGGCACCATATTCATTCCTTTCTAAAATTTGCTGATTTCTAATAAATTATAATAATATACATATAAATAGTAAATATTTAAATATGCATAGTTAAGTAAGGCAAGGAATATAGTGCTAAAAGTTTCAAATTCTATTTGACTATTCAAAAAGTGTTACGCATTAGATAGTTTTTTTAATGATTACCAATATTTCTTGTACCATGATAAATATAATTGATCATAATGTTATGTAGCAAATTTTTATTATAAATTGCGAGTGAGGTAAATCCATATTTAAAGATTACGTGTTCCCATGGGTGATATAAATTAAAAAGTTTAAACTTAGAGGGTGTATATTGTGGCAAGTAGCTTTTGTATGTTGTTAAACTGTTTAAAATTTTGTAACAACTTTTATACACTCTTTTTATTCTTCCCTAGCACCCCTTAGTGAGTTAAATAAAATACAAATATATATATATAGATATTATAACATATACATAATTAAGAATATTCTTATTATAAGTAATCATAAAATTGGTGTTTATTATCTATAGTTATTATTTTGTTAATGTTTGTAGTTCAATATGTTAATAAGGTTCTATTTCACCAAACCCGTTTGGCTCTCAATTCTACGCTTGTTGATATTCTGACGTTACTTCGTTAACAAAACTAGCGTGTACCTAAAATCACTAGCGATTCGGGCCGCATCCCGACGGACTGAAGCCTTGTTCATACTAGACGGACAGGCATAGACCCTCAGTGGCGGATTCTCAAATCAGCCAATGAACGTCCACACACAAAACGAGAGTGGATTGAAAAGTAGTCGGCCTAACACTGATCCATTTAGTTCTAAAAATCAAATCTACCCACATTATTTAGTTCAGTTCAGAACTGTTAATTGTGTGAAGTTTGAAACGTGTGCGATAATTAGTTTTAATTTTATAAATTTATTAACAAAGCAATCTGACATCATTTCCGCAAATGGAGCAAATCGAGCAGCGTGCCGTCATTAAGTACCTCCATAAGAAGGGGCTATCATCAAAAGCCATCCATGATGATATGGTCAGTACATTAGATGATTGCGCTCTTTCATATTCATCTGTCAAAAAATGGATAGCAGAATTCAAGCGTGGTAGAGAGAGTGTGAAAGACGAACCCCGCTCTGGAAGGCCTTCGACGTCCACTACTGACGAAAATGTAAAAAAATACTCGACTTAATCATGGGAGACCGCAGATTGAAAATTAAAGAGATAGCCGAGATAATAGGCATCTCTTATGAACGTACTCAAAACATAATAGTCAACGTGTTGGGTTTCCACAAGGTGTCTGCGAGGTGGGTTCCGCGACTGTTTTCAGTTGAGCAAAAAATGATGCGATTGACTATTGCACGCGACTGTTTGGAGTTATTTGAAGCTGATGAATGTGATTTTTTGAATCGTTTTGTTACTATGGACGATACATGGGTTCATTACTGTACACCGGAAACAAAACAATCAAACAGTGGAAAAGACCTGGTTCACCACCCCCTAAAAAGGCTAAGTCGATTTTGTCGGCAAGTAAGGTGATGGCTTCAGTATTCTGGGACTCGAAGGGTGTGATTATGGTTGATTATCTTGAAAGGGGTCAGACTATAAACTCTGATTATTACTGCACCTTACTACGTCGTTTACGAGAGGAAATAAAAGAAAAACGTCCAGGAATGATCAGAAGAAAAGTCCTGTTTCATCAAGATAACGCTCGTGTTCACACGTCTGTCCAATCAATGGCAGAAATTCACAACTGTGGCTTTGAACTGTTGCTGCATCCACCTTATTCACCTGATCTGGCACCGTCAGACTTTTTTCTGTTCCCTAACCTAAAGAAGCACTTGGGAGGTCAAAGATTTTTGACAAATGACGAGGTCAAAGCAGCAGTAGACGCATATTTTGACTCTAAGGAAGAATCATTTTTTTTCAGCGGGCTAAATGCTTGGAAGGGAAGATGGCAAAAGTGCATTGAACTTGATGGTGATTACGTTGAAAAATAAAAATATATTTCATTTATTATGTATTTATTTTCTTGGTTAGGCCGATTACTTTTCAATCCACCCTCGTAAATCAGCCAATGAAAGTCCAGACACAAAAATCGTATTGGTAGATTCAGGAATCGGCCAATAAGAGATCGCAAGTCTAATGTCCAGTGTGAACAGAACTTAACGCTCCTCAGGTAACGCACACTAAAACAATGTAAAATAGCTCGTGAAATAGAAATCCTAAGCAAACATTTAAGTATCTAATTCTCAATTTGTTGTGTAGTTATAATAAATGTGCTTAGGGGCACAGTTCAATTACGTTGGATATATGTTTTTAAGTATAACAAAAAAATTATTGTTACGAAATTACGTAATATGTTTTTAATACTTTCTTTATTAAATAATGATGAGTTGTTAGTTATGTACATATTTAAGTTGTTGTTTTGTTATATTAACAATGTTGATGAAGAACCGGTATGTCGTCGTTGTGGTAAACAATTTCAAATGTACAATACATACCTTCATAGTACAATGCGCTAGGTGCGAGTTTTGATTTTCTTAAAATTAGGAATTCATTAAAGGGTTCATTCCAACCAAGGAAGATTTAATATGATCTGTACTTTGCACACCAGCGCCTCTAGCGGATGCAGTGAGAAATAATGTTGAACAAAACCGTTGGCGTACAGAATTTAAAATCATATTCAGCAGCTGTACTTTGTATTTATGCAAGTATTTATCCATAAACTTTTTTATATTTTGAAAATATAAAAAAGGTCTACTTACCTAGTTTACGCAGGGTTAAGTAAACTGTGTTCATAAGTTTACAATGTACTAGTCCATGTTAAATTTAACTAGGTTTTTTTGACATAAAATCCAAAGCAGTAGGTATATACGAGAGAAAATAATAATTATTGCTTAGTAACAAGCGTTGGTCAAAAAAAAATGTTTCGCTAACTAGGTACCTAATATCTGATTTGTCCTTGCTATGTCTCAAATGAAGAGAGTGCTCCCAAGTTGAAGATCATTTGATTTTATTGAGCTTAAACAAAATATAACTTCTATATACCTAGTCTATTCTCTTAAAACTTTCAAATTTATTGTAGTAAATTTCAATTCTAGTCATAACTAGTAATCATCTTCTCAGTCTTCCTCTTATTCATTACTCGCTTAACACTAGTATTAGATATCGAGGCGTAGCTGGATATATTATGGGACCAAATGTCTAAATGAGGTGTAACCCGGAGCGTAGAGCTAATAATTACTCACTGGGAGTGTGTTTATGGCCCATTAGTTACGCCTGTCTTTAAAAAAGTGGGTACTGACTTGATGCATATTTAACTGAAGGTGAAGTAAAGGAATTAGTTTGGAACGGTCTTTGTGTACGATCTGTGGGAGACTGCTTATTTCTATGTAGATGAAGTACCTAAGAATGTCTAAAAATAATCTCTCATACTAGACTAGACTAGATAGAAGACTGTCTAGTCTGAAACTAAGCTATAATTTCAATGGTACCTACATAAGTACATTGAGACAGTACCTACTCACTTTTACGCTTGTCCACATTTTACAGAATTGATACCTTCCTTCTACGCCTTTAAAATTTTATCTATTGACTGACTATGAGTGATATAACCATTGTGCTTGTGCTTTTAATGTACCAAGTTACATGTTTTATTTTAAGGATTTATCGATCAAAATAAAAACACCACACGCTATTGACTATTTTTATTTCATCCCAAACATAACTTGTACCTACTTTATTAAAATACTCTTTTAGTACTTATCACAATGATACAGCCGAGACATTTGTCGTAGACTTCTTCAAGTTCTTCTAGTTTCTTAACCTTAAGTTGTTTCTTATTCAACTACCTCCCATGGCTAAAATAGAGCAGGTACAGGGAAATTCTACATTGGTTTGTGTATACCCAGGGTAATGATTCCTCAAAAATATTTACTTGGTAAGTATTTCAGCGCCGTTATTTGTGATTAGAATCGTATGTTCCATTTGAGCAGACCTCGATCCGTCTTCAGTAAGCAGTGTCCATCCGTCCTCGTGCAACACTGCGTTTTGATCTCCGTGAGTGATGGCTGGTTCTATTGTAAATGTCATTCCAGGACGCATCAGTCCGCCGTGACTGTTATCTGTCACGGACAATAAAAGTGTTATTTTAACGATTACGAATAAAAAAAAAAATAAGGTGGGTACCTACATGGTACCTACGTAGATAGAGCTGTATGGACATAGGACTTGGAAAGACTCAGGATGGCGATTTTTTTTATTTATTGTTCTAATGGCTAGTTTTAAAAGTACCTACTTGTTTGTTTTATTTTTCCGAGCACCTATTATAGTCCGTCTATTCATCCCTGCATGCAAGCATAGATTTAGAATGTACCTACAGCGAAGTGAGCGGGATCCTAGGTCTGTGCCTGTACCTATCGCCCATATCCGTTGTAACGTTTATTTATTATGATACATAAATTAAGCAATATCGAGCCCCATAAATACCGCCGGGCGCCACTGGAAATACGTTCTGCTTGTAACCAGAGACGCCCGGCTACGGACGTTAGAGGCCGCGGAATTAAAAAAAAAAAGCCCCATAAATAGATTAGCAGAACAGTATTTTATTTTATTTATTTAGGAAACAAACAATTGTACAATATATAATACAGGTACTTACAGTAATACTAAACATAGAGAAGCATAGAGAAGATAAAAGTACAATCAACTACGTTTCCACTATTTACAAATCTAAAGATACAGACAGTAAGGAATTAAGTAGGTACCTATAATAGTATTTCAATTAAGTACCTATAACTCTTGTAGTAATTTCAGTCAAAATTGAAAAGTAACTTACGTGTATGATAAACTTCAGGCAACCCGTGAAAATATTCGCCTATTCCGTGTCCCAAAACGCAAGGTATCACGGTTAGATGCCGCCTTTTTGCATGTTTCTCTATTTTATTACCTATCTGTGTAAACGGTATGCCTGGACCACAAGCAGCAATCCCCTGCAAAAAGTTAGATGAATCTATATATTTAATACGACAATTTGTCTGTCTGTCTGTCCGTCCGTCGCGTTTTTCAATTTACATACCTACATTTGCATGAAATATTAAAATATATATATTTTTTTCTGAGGCGATACAAAGTTCGTCGGGATAACTAGTTATTTTAAATAGGAGACAGCCCATCCGAATAGTAAAAAAACATCGTCAATAATAGACACAAAAACCGACTTCAAAATACCGAAATGGGACCAAATAATTGTCGGAATGGTACCAAATTGAAATGGGACCACTCCAAACCCAGTCCAAAGATATGAGGAAGGTAACAAACTTAAAAAAAACAGTACATTTGAGAACCTTCTTTTTTTGGAAGTCGGTTGAAAAACTATCGTCATTACTTTAGTATTTGTAATTTCCGCCGGGCGCCACTGGAAATACCTTCCGCGTGTAACCAGAGACGCCCGGCAACGGACGTTAGAGCAGCCACGGAATTAAAAAAAAAAGTAGTATTTGTAATTTTTCATTACAATATTTTGACGATTAGAACTCTAGTGGACAGAGGACAATCGCAAATGTATATATCACGCCGATTCACGCCAATATCCCCGAGGGGCAGTTAGACATGTTTTACACAACTTCATTTGGCAACTATATAGTTTTGCAAGTCCTACGTAAGCCTCCTATAGAGCACATTAGAAAATGAATAGCATAATTCCACCAGTCAGAACTGATATAGCCTACCAGAAATCTGTAGTCTGGTCAATGAAAATATAATATAAGTAGGTACATATATATATATCATCACGCCTATAATCCCGACGGGGTAAGCAGAGTTGCGTTACACCACATTTTGCCAGTAATTTTAAACATATGTACCTATATGTTATAAATCTACCTAAATGAGTCTTAATATACTTAAAACAAGCATGTAGAGCTTACTGCTTCTAAACATTCTTCAGTTACTTTCACAAGTTCTTTGCCTCGGTCATCCACATTGCCAACTAAAAACGTCCTTGAGCAGTCTCCATGAAAACCTTTGAAAAATACCTGAAATATTCCATTAGCAACATTACATTTTTTTACTTACAATATAACCATCTGTATCCCTAAACATTGTCAAATTATCATACTTAATTTGAACCAGGCGGTTTACACGACTCGACCAATAGCGAGGAATATCGTGTGGCGACCTACTCACCTCCAAGGGCGTAGCCAGGATTCCATAAAGGGGGGGGGGGGGGGGGGGGGGGCAGACCTAATCCTAAAATATATCGGGTGAGAGGGGAGCACCCCCCTAAGGGGTGCAGGTGCAGGACCAAACACCCGCAGAGACCACAGGGGTGGTCAAAGTCCGCCGGGCGCCACTGGACATACCCTCTGCTAGTAACCAGGGACGCCCGGCAACGGACGTTAGAGCGGACCTGGAGCCCCCCCCCCTAAAAGGGGGGCTATTAAAAGTATTAAACATGATGGCAAAACTTTAGTGGCCGCACTACGTCCATTGCCGAGCGCCTCTGGTACGCACTAAAAGAATTTCCAGTGGCGGACCTTGGCCACCTGTGTGGCCGCAGCGTGGTGGTTGGGTTTTACCCCGCATCCTTGGGGACGGATTTTATCCCGCATCGGTAAGTGCACACCGCACTACACACATTGTCGAGCTGGCCCGAGCCAGCTAGGGGAAGTTATGGCCCTCTCAGATAAATACGCTTCGACAATACGACGGAGGTAGAGAGGCACTCCGTGGTAGACCAGTGCCTCCCTAACGCACCTTCAGGGTAAGGTGTTAAAGGCGTTGGCGAAGTCAAGAGACACCGCCAACACCACCTTGCCCCGCGACACTGCTTCCTCCGCCAGGGTCTTCACGCGCATGATCGCGTTCACGGTGGAGCGTCCCCGCCGGAAACCGTACTGGTTGTCCGCCAGGTCTTGGCCCACACGCGTGAAATGCTCGATGAGTCGTTCCGCGATAATTCGCTCAAAGAGCTTACACACTTCATCGCGCAACACGATCGGCCGGTAGCTGGACGGTGAGTCCGCCGGCCGCCCTGGTTTCCGAATCAGAACCAGTTTCCCCGTCCTCCACCCCTTGGCAAACTGGCCCCCTTCAAGGCATGCGCTGAAGAGCCCCTCAGTCCCATGCACGGTCCAGAATGCCGTCGGGTCCAGGGGCGGTGATTTTCCAGCGATTGAGCCGAAGTACCTACGCTCCTAACTCTCTGACTTGAGGTACGTCGTCTTCGCTGCTGCTATCCGCGTTCTTCCGGCGTCTGAGACAGAGCTAAGCGCGGAGGGATGTGCTCCTCCGCGCTCATCGGAAACAGAGAGCCCAAGACCCCCTCCAGCTGCTCCGGCTGGAGACTCTGGGTCAGTGGGAGCGCCCTCGGTCGGAGTTTACCTCCCTCGTGGGTTATGCTCCAGGGTCTCCTGGGGTCCTCGCGGGCTGATGATGGCAAGACTAAATTGAACGCATACCGTTGAAAAATTTCCACATACCTAGCGAATTTTAAATTAATACTGTAAATTAATACTTCAGAAATTGCACGATGATGCAGGTACGCAACGGGCGTCACTTGCACAACAGAATCCACAGATGAGAATGAGAAAGGAATTTGTGATTTTCTTGAACTAAATGTGCTCTTTTGCACTACCCTTCCCGGCCTCACCTGTCGTGTTCGATACAAGTGCTAGGCGGTGACCATCATACATAGGTGTACCGTACATAAAGTGCAGTATAGCCATAGAGATATTATAAGAGAGTATAGCCATCCCATTCCGCGTAAAAACTCCTGGAAGTGAACATTTTGAGATGCGATACTGCCGCGTTGCTTTTATTATTGATTTTTGCTTTTGTATTTTCTTATCCTTTCTTTTTAGATTTATTTCAAAATACTTATTAACAAACGGGTTTATGAGTATTCTAGCTGAATAGTATAACATAGAGTAGTCTTGCACGAGTTATACTAGAGGAGCGAGTAGGGGCGCGTGGCCACTAGGAAAATATTAGCGGCAACGCGAGGAGCAACATGAGCGGACATCGTTTGGCCGCAGCATAAGGCTCTAGAAATTGTCAATTTATAAGAACTAATAATGTGTTACATTTATGACAATCTTCTTGGCCATACTTCTCCTGTCAGAACCCTGCAGATATAAATCCCGGTTTTTTTAAAATATGGTATACGTACTTCACAGTTCTGCAGAAAATATCACTCCGTAGACAACAGGGGAAATAAACCTTCAGAATTTACTTTAGACAGGTATCACACCTCCGCGGACGCCACTGGAAACGCCTTCTGGTACGTACCAGAGACGCCGAGCAACGGACGTAGGAGCGGCCGCGGAATTAAAAAAAAAAGACAGGTATCAGAAACTTTTAAAGTCCGTTCACAGAGCAAGAAAGAAATAGGTTATTGACCCGTCCACTACCCATCTTTGTCACTCGCACACAATTAGGTATCTTTCCGTCTCGCTATGGCGACGCCCCTGTGTAATCGAGACGGAAAGGTAATTGTGCGCGACGCGAGTGATACGTAGTGACAGGTCAATGACTGAATTTCTTTCTGCTCCGCGACAGGCGCTTTAAAATTTTCTTTAAGACTCTTAAAGAAAATTCTTTACGAAATTAAGAATAACCAAACAAAAAATTATTTTAGACAAGAAATAAACCTTATAAATTTTCTTTTAGATTGGGGAAAAACCTCCAGAATTTTCTTGTAGACAGGTGAATAAACTAAGTAGGTAATTAATGATTGAAATATTTACAGTGACATCCACATTGACTATATCTCCATCTTCTAGTGGCCTCAAGTCAGGAATTCCATGTACAATAACATTGTTCACAGATGTACAAACACTTTTGGGGAACCCATTATATTCAAGTGGTGATGGGTAAGCTCCGGATTCTATTGCATGTCTGTGAGCAACTTCATCTATATAATCTGTTGTTACACCTGGCTAAAACATAACTATATATAAATGCCAGAAGATATACATCAGGCCTATATCCCCGAAGGAGCAGGCAGAGGTGCTTAAAACACACTTTGCCAATAATTGCGTAGGTTCCATGAATAGGGGGCAAGCAAATGACAAACCATAACCAACTGAAACTAAAATCAAATGGTAAGGACAGATGTTACATACCACTATACATATATAACCAACTGAAACTAAAATCAAATGGTAAGGACAGATGTTACATACCACTATACATATAGAATCTCATCAAACGCCAGAAGCTATTTATAATACAGCATGATACTGCAGTATAAGCAACTAGCCATCCCACTTTTTGCAAGAATTTGCAGATCTTACATGAACCACTAACCTTGCTTATGTTTGCCAGAGACTAATCTGCTGAATGGCAGGTGTACCACTTGAAGGTAAGAGGCTTGGGCCTCTAAGATCTTGGTGTATTAGTACTAGTAGACCATTAGGTATCTGGTATATCCTTTTGACTTTCTAGGTATCCTAGTTATATTTTGCTTTCATACCTGAATTACATTCTGCAGGCCTTGTAGTATACAAGCAGCCAATTGACAACTTCTTCTCATACCATTTATTTGGTCCACACCTTTAATTTCTGGTTCATATGAGGGTCCTTTTTCATTAAGTGGTTTATAATCAGGTCTTACTATATGTTTAGGAACATGTCTTCTAGGAGTTGTTTTAGCAGGTGATACCAAACCGTAAACCCCAAAATTGTTTCTATAATTTTAAAATTGATACCTGTCATAAAGCAACACTCCACTATTACACACTAGATAAGTGCGAAGACTTGATGCATTACACATTTCATCTGGTGTATATCTTGATTAGAGAAGGACGTGACTAGTATGGGTGGTGTTATTTTGATCATGACATAATAGGTGACACATTTTGTAAGAAAACATATTTTTTACGCTTAATCTGCATCCAAATGCATCCCTACAGAGGCCAGGATCTTAGTAAACATCCACTTTTGGATCTTTTGTCTCATCACTGGGGAGCCTCGACTCTTAGCCATATTTATTTCTTTGGAATACTAACATCAACTTGATATTGAAACACCCACCCTAACATGAACATGAACACCCTTACGAGTTGTCACATAACTCGTAAGGTGTTCTTTATAAATAATTTTAAGATCGTTCACTGATAAAAAGTGGAGGACATATTAGTTTTGGAGACAGACACATATCACGCTCATATCCCCCTAGGGTTAGACAGAGATGCATTACACACCCACAATTTGCCAGTATTTTTAAGCCCACGTAATAGGGGGCAACCTATTGCCGTCACCGGACACACATATAATCGGTTACGTATGTATGTGTATGTAAAATGGCCCAATGAATAAAAAGTAGCAGCTATGTACCTATATGAATTGTAATTTTGAAAAAAAATTGCGATGAAATGTTGATGAAAGGCAACAAAATCTTACGTGTCAGCATTTATATTATATTTTGGAGATACCTATAAAATAAATTAAAATTCATAATTCTTCATATAAAATGAAAATTTTACCTATTTCTTCTCCAAAGCCCACCAAGTGACTTCATAATTTTGGATCAAAATCTTTGAATATTCATATAGGTATATAATATTTAATATTATAATGAATTGGGACATATATATTTTTAGGTTATTTGTTTATTATTGTCCACTTACACTTGACAGCTGTCAATCATTCACTGATGTTATTTTAGTTTTTGGCATAGTTTTCAGACCTTTAGGCTGGCTCCACATGTTGGCTCCAACAATGCGTCATCGCCACCCCCGTCCAACTTCTACTCGTTCAACATGCAGATCTAGAAAATGACATTGGTCCCACTCCCAACGTTTTGCGGTAAGTGTTAGTAGTTGGCTGACTCATGTCGGTTTCATCAAAGTAATCTGTGCCTACGCTAGCGATCCGTGCTCACGTTGACGAACAATATAAAACAAAAAAGTACCGACGCTTTGATTCGGTATAGGTATATAACATAGTCTTGAATGTATATCCTAGGCCGTCTGGACAAACCTCTTTACATTTGCAATTTTTATCGATATCTAACTTGGTACTTGTCATGGCGACAAATAAAAAAGTAATTGTCAGCCCTGTTAGCATGGGACCGGAAGAGTTTGTCGATAACCAATGATATTGCAGGAGTTCGATTTTTGCTGAGCGCATGGCTGGTGGCTTTTTAGGTTACCTCTGGCGCTCCGCAAAAAATCGGGTTCCCAGATACTCACATACCGAACAACGTTTCTTGTCTTGCACCTGGAGCTAGTTAGGAATAGCTAGTTCTTCTATGCGGGACTATCAACTAATCAAGCTGTCGCGTATCTTCCGATCGCAAGATATAAACTCGGTTTTGAAGTCTCTATGGTTAGGATCTTTGACCACTAATAAATTCTTTATTCTTAATGTAAATTCAAATCTTGTCCCGTTTCCTAATGTCACGTGGGAAATGTCAGTGTCGCATGGGAATTTTACTAAATATCTTACAATTCAGGAATTCTCTAAAACGAAAAGTTCGTAGGTATCTAGTGCTACGTATATAACCGTTTAGTATTAGCACAAGCTAATCAGTACAATAGTTGCGCGTGTTAAGAAGCTTGATTTCACGGAGTAGTTGATGCCGTATGCCAACATGGCTATGGTCCTGAGTTGCTGCTGTTGCGTGCCGTTATCAACGGCTGACCTAGAAAAAGCTGAGTCTCACTTGTATTAACATGTCGGGAGAGGGATTACATACTTGATCTTTATAGTTCCAAGATTGCCCGGTAACCAGCTTATTCAAACATCTGCCATTCATCACAGATCGAGGTACATGACGCGTAGATAACCAAAGACATACAGCATAAATTCACCATCTGAAATGAAAGTATCCGTTGATTCCAATTGAATGGAATCAGCTGGGTCTTCTTTGCATTCGCATGGAAATCGTATGCAGAGAAATAATTTAGATAAGGTACATTCCGTGGCGTAGGTTATTATTCGGTCATACACCAGCTATTCTGGTCATATACCGGTCCTACTATACAATGTGCATCTCATTGCTTGTTGCAACCCAAGGGAATTATGCCAACATATATTTTATAGTATGCTCGGAACCATAGAACAACAGAAAGTACCAGGCTCTACACAATAGGAGAGCAGTGATGCACGCTTCACACTATTAGAAGCAACCCACCGCTTTTCAGGAATCTTTCACCAGCGGTCCCTTTTAGTATGGGGCTATAAATACACTTTCACACAATCTCTGGCCACGAGAGAGGTGAAAGTCACTTACACACAAATTATAATAGGTTCAGATTTAAACTAGTATTAATACAAGTGAGACTCAGCTTTTTCTAGGTCAGCCGTCGATAACGGCACGCAACAGCAGCAACTCAGGACCGTAGCCGCTCATACTATCCGCATCAACTACTCCGTGGAATCAAGCTTCTTAACACGCGCAACTATTGTACTGATTAGCTTGTGCTAATACTAAACGGTTATTTACGTAGCACTAGATACCTACTAACATTTCGTATTAGCGAATTCCTGAATTGTAAGATATTTAGTAAAATTCCCATGCGACACTGACATTTTCCACGTGACATTAGGAAACTGGACAAGATTTGAATTTACATTAAGAATAAAGAATTTATTAGTGGTCAAAGATCTTAACCATAGTCTTCAAAACCGAGTTTATATCTCGCGATCGGAAGATACGCGACACTCCCGCGTCAAAGGAATTGAGCGATGTCGAGTGAATAAATTCATTACAGCATACAAAGTTGTGTATTTACATATATACATTTCATAGAAATGAACATAATTTATCACAGCATACAAAATTGTGTATTTACATATATAGGTACATTTCATAGAAATGGACACAAGCATTACCTTGACATTGGCGAATCATCGATCAATATCGATGGAGCCACGTTTTTAAAAGAAGAAGAAGAATGATATTGCAGAAAATGCCTATCACGTGACTCAATTAACACATGTTTTGAAATTTCCTGGGCAATTATAACGACAAACTCGAGTTTTATTTATAAGATTTTGGTCAGTTGTACGACCGATCCACGGACTATAGACCCCGTGTTGATAGAAAATCCAAAATAAAATACTATGATTATTGCAAATAAAAAGGGTTAAAAAGAAATTAACGATAAAATTTGATATATTTTTTTGTATTTTAAAGCAATGAGTGTACAACTATTCTTAAAATTTTAAGAAAGAAATTATAAATAGATCACAAGATCACAATTTTAAAAATGTACACAATTTAAATAAATATCTCACATATTTATATAAATAGATCACAATTTAAATAACGATGTAGAAATTATGAATATGATATGAAGCAAAAATTCGATGTTGTCGGTAGTGGTCATCGTAGCTCAGTTGGTCAGAGCACTCCCCCTGTTAGGGAAGCCTTTCCCTAACAGGGATCGTGGGTTTGAGTCCCGCCGATGACATCAGTTTTTGTGATCTATTTATAATTTCTTTCTTAATATTTTAAGAATATAGGTAATTTGATTCAATATTATTTAGAAATGAAAGTTAAAATCATCTTCTTGTAAACTTGATGTAGCATAATCGCTTTTGCAGCCAAAAACTGAACATTTTAAGGTAATGTCACAACTAGATCTTAGACTAATATAAGAATCTAAGAAAAGGATCTTAGATAAAGAGTGAGTGGTCAAGACGCCAATTTGTTGTATTCCTTACGTATGAACATTTTATCCTGGCTTTGTTAGAGGGGAACGCTGATATAAGCCGGCTCCCCTAGGACCGCAGCGCAGGTCCGAAATACGGTTGTTTGTGTCACGGTCAACCACCAACGCTGACCCCAACGTTGGCGTCGCGTTTTCCGATGCCATATTCATGATTTGTTGGGCCAATACGTGTTGGCGACAACGTGTGGAGCTTAATAAGGCCACTAGCACACTTCACACATCTTATTCATTCATTCACTATTCTCGGGCACACATTACTCACTCATTCATTCATATTCATAATTCATTCATCACAATATAAAATAAATTGTTTACATTTTAAATGTGCTTTATGGTACATAATTATAAAATTACTATAATTGAAGTCTGTTTAAAGATTAAAGGCAACTGCATTGTTGTATAAAGAAACAATTATTATGTCACAAAGTAAGATATAAAATCTTGCATTGGAAATAATCGAAGTGTTTGAAGTGGACGTAATGACATGGTGGATTTTATTTTATTACAGTTTTGGAAAAGCCGGCTAATCCAGATGTGCCGGATCCAACGGGTCCTGCGGCAAGGAAAGGTATCCTGATATCCTTCAGAACAGGAAAAACAATGGAAATACCAGAGAAAGATATTGTATGTAAATGTAACTTTAAAAATAATATTGTTTGATAGGCATTAGGTTATGTACTTGTATCACAAAGGTTTTCTACTTATTCTACTGGGTATGGGTGGTTCAGTGTATTGTTATGTGAAGAATATGTGAGAAAGCGAATTCCTACTTTGCACTTTGCAAAATTTCGAAGACCTTTTGAAAACCTTGACCTTGTAGTAGGTGGTAAAACCCTATGCACAGAATGGTATTTTTTGATAAGGAATCACAAATGGTATTAATTTTGTTGTTTTAGCTTGGCCGGTGCAGATTTGTGGGTGAATTTGAAAAATTAAACAGAATTGGTGAAGGCACATATGGGATAGTCTGTAAGTAATATAAAAAAATCAAAATTATCCAACCAAAATGTGCCATAGATATCATACGTTTGAAATTACCAAAGTCCCTTTTGAATATCATTTAAGACTACTGCCAAGTTTAATGATGTTAATGTTGTAAAAATAAACACTAGACTACTAGGCTCATTGTCTAGGAAGGCGTAAAGCAGCACACACTAACAGATTTGCCATTGTTGAATACTGGCCTGTCAGTTCAGTTAGTTGAGAAGGTTGATATCCGACAAAGTCCTGCAGGCGCTTGTTTCGTGTGTGGTTCACTTTAGTTAGTGCATAATTAAAAATATGCATTATGAATTTTATTGCAGATCGTGCCAAAGACAAGCTAAATGGCAACATTGTAGCTCTAAAGAAGGTAAGAATGGATGTGGAAAAAGATGGGCTTCCACTTAGTGGGTTACGAGAAATTCAAGTTCTAATGGCATGCAGACATGAAAACGTAGTACAACTAAAGGAAGTGTTGGTTGGCCGTTCGCTAGAAAGGTAAGTGATAATGTACAGTCTGATTAGTACTGTATAGTCATATGTAATACCACAGAGAAAATAAATAACACTATACAGTTCAGGTGTCTCATCTCATACAACAAATGGGGCCATCATTCTTAGGCAGACTCATATTATTATTATCGCTATTTAATAGGCAGTCCATTGCGTGCCTCGGAGTCCCGGTTGTCATTCGAACATCTATGGCAGTCGTTAGGGGTAGTTGGAGCCCTAAATCAAAAATCCAACCCGTCTTACTAAAGAACTTCGATATCGCCCATGGATTGTGGAAGTCAGATAGCAGTACCTTCACAGAAAATATCGAGATTCAGCCGAATCGCAGTTAGACTGGAAAGCTGACCCTAACTGGGTTGCGAAAAGGCTCGGTGAATGATCATGATGAAAAAAATCTCTTTAAATGTAGTGTGGATTAATGGTCTATGTATATAGTAATACATTATGTTCTATTCCCGGTGGTGATACTTGTGATTATTTATCGGAGCATAATACCTGGGTGCTTGCAAACTCGCTTTAGAATCTATACTGGTTTCTTGCCCCAATTTTAAATATAAGTTGTATTGAAATCTAAAATATTGAATATTAAATAGTTGTTATATTTTTCAGCATTTTTCTATCAATGGAGTACTGTGAGCAGGATCTTGCTTCTCTTTTGGACAACATGTCATCTCCCTTCACCGAGTCACAAGTGAAATGCCTGATGCTGCAAGTTCTCAAGGGGCTCAAGTACTTGCACTCCAACTTTATAGTGCATAGAGACCTTAAAGTATCAAATTTGCTATTGACTGATAAGGGATGTGTGAAAATAGGTGAGAAACATTGCTTGCTAATTCAAAATACAGGACAATGGGCAAATCATTCCCAACATCAAGAAATATAAAATGTAGCTCAAATTATAGAACTTGGCAAGATGATTATTTTTACTACGGGACAATGCTCACATGCATGGGGTTCTCATAGTATCTTAGGATTTTATAAGATACTAGCTATCCTGGTGAAGTTCATACTGCCCTAGTAGCGCCACCTACCGGGTCCAATTGTAAATCTAAACCATTCTCAACATGACCACTACGGGACAATGCTCACATGCATGGGGTTCTCATAGTATCTTAGGATATTATAAGATACTAGCTATCCTGGTGAAGTTCATACTGCCCTAGTAGCGCCACCTACCGGTACCGGTACCTAAACCATTTTCATCAAATAGTAGACTGTAGAAGCATAGGTTCTATTTGTGTTGGCGGTGGGGACGGATTCTATACATTTTTGTCCATGGTCCTTTATAATATATGTGATATTGTAATTTGTGTATGTCATAATCGCTAAACGGGCAGAAGGCATAAATGAAACTACCACTTTTAGGCGCTATAATACTGAAGTATGGGTAGCTTTGGCTCTTTGGTTTTATTTGAGCCTAGCACATCCATTACTCGCACTACTAATTTTGATAATAAAGGTGACAACCAATACAATATCATGTTTGGCGGTTTCAACCGCATAGGAATTTCGCTTATAAAGGGTTAAATAAGTACAATTTTTAATCTCTCTCTCTCTCTCCCTCTCCCTTCATCTCCCTCTCTAGATTCTCTACATTTATTTACAAGTGTCTATAAGCATCTTGTCTCGATGCTTGTCAGAAAATGTAGAGAGCATTCAGCCACCTTACTTATAGCGCTCGGAAGACTGTAGATAACCCATAATATTACAGGAAATTACAAAAAAGGTTACTTGGGCAGATCTGCCCGCGAAAAAGCGAAGTTTTTTTTTAAATGCTAATTTTTAATTTATTTCAGCGGATTTCGGCCTTGCCCGCTGGTTGGGCGCCCCGGCCCGTAGCGCGACCCCACGTGTAGTGACTCTCTGGTACCGAGCGCCCGAGCTTCTACTACAAGGCCCGCGACAGACGCCTGCGCTAGACATGTGGGCCGCCGGCTGTATATTGGGGGAGCTGCTGGCAAATAAACCTTTACTGCCCGGACGAACTGAAATCGAGCAACTTGAGCTTATCGTTGATCTACTTGGTCAGTTAAATAATCTATTTGCTGCGTTAATACAAACCTGTGACATTGCTATAGATGTAACTTTTGTGAACACAAATATTTTTTTGAACAAAGTTCTCCAACGCGGGTTACGAGTAGTGCGATTTAGTAGAAATCGTCACGTTACTCTTATCAGTGGTTCCTAACCGGTGGTCCGCAAAGAAGTCAAAATATGATCCGCTTGTTTTTGATTTTTTATTTAATTTAGCATCTGCGTCGTTTGTAAAATGAAAAGTAGCCCAAACCCAAGTTGGGTTTCGTTGCAGTTGCATAAAGAACTTAGTTCCTGGCGGGGATCTCCCGACAGCACAATTTTTTTTAATTTGTTTCGAAATCGCCATTCAAACTATCTTGAAGTTGCAGGATTACCTAAACTCATGCAACTTCAGCCGTATTTATAGGGGAGTTAAACTGTTATCATTTTACTATTTTTATTGTGATTTTTTAAGTAAACGTTTTCCTGATGATCTGCATTTCGGTTTACTTCATAATAACGATGGGGAAATAGAAAAAAAAAAATTTGTAAGTTTCAATAAGCATTATGGTTTACCATTAGGTACACCATCCGACGCAATCTGGCCGGAGTTCAGCGCCCTCCCCGCCCTGCAGAACTTCACTCTGAAGCAACAGCCGTACAACAATCTCAAGCAACGGTTCCCCTGGCTCTCGGCCGCCGGACTCAGGTTGTTGAACTTCTTGTTCATGTACGATCCGAACAAGCGCGCCACCGCCGAGGAATGTCTGCAGAGTTCGTACTTCAAGGAACAACCGCTGCGTAAGTTTAGATAAGATATGATAAATACTCTTTATTGCACACAAAAAGAGACAGATATCTCACACATGCCTTAAGAATAATGTACAATAGGCGGCCTTATTGCTAAAGAGCAATCTCTTCCAGGCAACCTTAGGATGGAAAGAAAATGGAGAGAGATGATAGGGGTTTAATTACCTACCACCAAAATATTGTGTGTTCCACTTGTCCCATTAACATCGACCCATTATGGGACAAGTGAGACTGTTTTGTCTTGTTTTGTTCCAGTTGTCCCGTGATTTGATATAGTAGGACAACTGCCACAAAAATATTCGGTGTGTCCCACTTGACCTATTGACGTTGTCCCATTGTAGGTCAAGTGGCTGTTTTGTCTTATTTTTTCTCATTTGTCCCATGATTTGATATAATTGGACAACTGTCACTAAAATATTGACCTCACTTTGACCAAAGCTGGGTATTAACTCGTTAATCTGTTAATAGTTAATTAACGAGGTTAACATTTCGAGTAACGGATTAACTTTTAAGTTAACTTGAAAATGTGTTAACGGACTCGTTAACTTCCGTTAAATTTCCCCAAGTCCGTTAATCGTTAATCCAGCTCCCGTGGTCGCGTTGTGTCCAGTCACACTGTGACCAAAAGTAGCAATATTCGCGTGTCCCGAAGACTACGTAACTATGAGTACAAACCGCGAAAGTTTAAAAATAATAAGTTTGACTACATATGTGAGTTTCTTATTGTTTCGTCATGTCCGTCCGTCCGTCCGTCTGTCTGTCTGTCCATCCTTGGCTTTTCTCCCGAACGGCAAACATGAAGCTTTTACAAGTGTTTTAGGGTTCCGTAGTAAAAGTCTCGCAACCCTTATAGTTTTGTCATGTCCGTCCGTCCGTCTGTTCTCGGCTTTCCTCCCCAACGGTTAGTGCTTGTAAGATGAAATTTTGCACGAATTTGTATTTACTATTGTATATTCTAACAAAGTGCTTAAAATTATGAAAAATATTTTTTTTCGCGTCATCCTCATGTGGGGTATGATTAGGTATAGATAGGTATTTTTAAAACATTTGGAGGTTCTAAGACGAAGTTTGCTTTAGGTATTCGTTTGCAAGATATTCAACTTTAAAGGGCATTTTTTTGTCCCCCCCCCCCCTTCTAAAAAAAGCTCCTGATGGTTATCCTTTATATGATGAACTTTGAAGGAAAACTAACGGACCAGATAAATTTGTTAGTTTAGGAGTTAGAACTTATAATAGGAATAAGTAACTACGGAACCCAATATTATGCGTGGCCCGATACGCACTTAGCCGGTTTTTTTTTTGTTTTTAACCTGTTAACTTCCGAAACCCTTCCTTTTTATACGAATATGCAATATTTATTACGTGTTAACGGATTAACGATTAACGTTAACTTGCGTTAAATTTTCTAAAAAGTAACGCATTAACTTATAACGAAGTTAACTATTTGATTAACGGTGCCCAGCTATGACTTTGACCCATGGGACAACTGGAGCAAAACGAAACAATCTCACTTGTACCATAATGGGTCAAACGTTTAAATACAGATCTCTATCGTCAGATCAAAGTCCTGCGGACAAGTACCTCGTCAGCGTAGGCCTTGACGATTTTACGGCGCCGGACTCGTGGTTACCCAAAACAGACAATTTTTTAAATACTAAGACTGAATATATACTATAGGTTCGTCCGGCTTCGCCCGGGTTTTTTAGTTAAAATAAACTACTAATTGTATTTTGTAATTTTTTGTTTCAGCATGCGACCCCAAGTTGATGCCGAGCTTTCCACAGCATAGAAATATGAAGGGACAACAAAAGTCCTCGTCAAACCAATTGAATATTCCTCTGTCGAACTTGAATACTGGCGCAAACGACCAAACAAACAATCTACCCGCTATATCTGACCTTCTCGGCTCCTTGGTCAAGAAACGAAGGCTCGAATGATTTATTGTAACGGAATGACAGACTGGGAGATTTGAGTGTTGATTACAAATACGTTGATCTCTTACCACACATTTGTTGTGGGAAATATTTGCAAAAAAAATTGGAAACGATCAACGTTTTCGTAAAACAGCATATAAGTGATATATTAATAAACACATTAATTGTGCCAAATATTTTATTGTAGACAACACATGTTACTTTAACTCGAGTTCAATCTTACATATTTTTCTAATTTTCCAATTATTCCGTAGAAGCCTCCTCATCGCCAGAAAGTCCCATTGCTTGTTTGAATTTCTGATATTTATGAGTGCGTTGAAGTACCATAGCCTCGCTGTGTTTGTCTTTAACTTTCTGTAATAAACCGACAAAAAAACAGTGGCACTCCGTGAGTGTATACTTGAATATTTATAACTTCGTTCGATCTTAACTGCCACCTATACTTTTAGAGTTTTCGAAACGAAAATCTCTTATCAACAGTAATGTCCGTCCGTCCGTCCGTGAACAACTTTCAACTCGAGAACGGTAAGAGCTAGAGACTGAGTGTAAACGCCAATCGACATAGCATGGTCAAAGACCTCTAAAATGAACTTGAGCTTTGACCTCTGACCTCAAGGTCAAGGTCAAAACGAGGTCAAATCGAGAACGGCAGTAGTTAGAGACTCAAGACCAGCTGCAACCAACTCAGCATGGTCAAAGACCTCTAAAATTAACTTGACCTTTGACCCCTGATCTCAGGGTCAAGGTCAAAAAGAGGTCAAATCGAGAACGGTAATATTTAGAGACTCAAGACCAGCTGCAACCAACTCGGCATGGTCAAGACTTCGTTTTCGACTATGCTAAGTCGATTGGGGTTTATACTGAGTCTCTTGCTCTTACCGTTCTCTAGTTAAAAGTTGTTCACGGACGGACATTACTGGTTGTGAGATTTTCGTTTTTTTTCCAAAAACTAATATATTAAATGATACTAATGATATTAATGACAGCGTATACAGAAGTGTTGGTAACTGTTCGCTAAAGGTTTCACTTCAAAAATATTCTAGACAGATCACATTGCGTAGAGCGTATGCAGTACTTTAGAATAATGATTCAATTGTTTACTAGGCGATTTGTTGGTACTCACAGTTTCCTTTTCTTGTTTTTCTATGCTTCTTAACACTCTAATACATTGCGAACAGAGTATCAAATCTACCATGTGGTTGACGGTCTTTTTGCGATGGTGGTGTTTTAAGCTGTGGACAAAGAAAGTAGTGGTGTTCAAAATATATAAGACGAGAATGACGCCTGCTGAGTAATAATATATCTCATTACAGAACTTCAATTCCACTTTATTCTGTAATTAGAGAGATTTTTGTTCAAGAACGCCGCAGACTCATCTACTCATCTGCCTGAGGACAGCGGGATAGTCACCTGCCGTCCTCACTCACCGACGCCTGATAAAACCCTACCCCAAGAAACGGGATTCTCATCCCGACCAAACCCCCGAAGATGACACACACGTCGCCAAAGTCCGCCGGGGCCACTGGAAATACCTGGTGGAAATACCAGAGACGCCCGGCAATGGACGTAAGAACGACCGCGCTTGCGCGGACTTAAAAAAGCCATAAGCCAATCGCTGGTGCTCTGGGGTTGTCCTTTCAGGTACGCACCCGAGACGTTATGGCGGAATTAATAAAATATTAAAATGAAAGTGTTGAGAGTAGGTAGGTAAGACTAAAGGGGTCAACCAACAACTGGAGCCCGAGTCATTCTTACTAATCGCCTCAAGCTCTGGGTTCAAACGGATAATGATTAAATTTGTTAGCGACGAATCTAGATCCTGAGCAGATATTAGGCTACATTTTATCCTCACACCCTCTGTAGAGTAGTACCTAACAAAAATAGCTAGCCCGTTTTTTCAACTCGACCTTATTGAAATTACTCAGAATTTATAATTTTATTAACGTAGGTACTTATTAATGTCAGAAAGCAAGAAAATAACAAAAAAGTACGTCTACCGTGAATTTTCAATAAGGTCGAAAACTGCTTGTCGATTTTTGTGAGCAGTAGGTACATATCGATGGCCGAATAATTTCCGAGTCATTTTTTTCATTAAACAATTCGGACTAGTGATACCAACCACCGAGATGAAAGTGTCGGTTGTCCCATCATACGAGGGTGGATTGAAAAGTAGTCGGCCTAACACTGATCCATTTAGTTCTAAAAATCGTGTGATTCTACGTAGCACGACCACGGATGATTATCTTAATTTTCATATAGTACAAATTCATGAAAAAAAGTGTACTTTATTGTACTATAGAATAAAATATATGTACTCTGATATTTTCGCTGATATAACGTATATATAGCTTGAAATATTATAAAATCATAAGTAAAATATATTTTTATCTAAAAAATTCCCGGCTTGTTCAAAATAAATTAAACAAAAGTAAATAATACAAAATTCGTTTTTCGCCATTTTTGTTTTTCCATTTAGGAAAATGGAAAATAATATTGGATGGCTACCTATGACACGTTAAGCAGAATACGGCACTGGGGCCATCTATACGGCGACACACATTACAATGCCGACGCCGCCACTGCCATCGACTACACGTATATCAATAAATAGCGCGACGATGCCATGCTACGCCCTACGCCCGAGTACGTTGTGTCCAAGGCAACTGCGCAGCTGCACCTAAATGTCATCATTCAGTGTCAACATCAGTCAACATTATAAACAATTTCTATTTATCAGTGATTTTTTATAAATATTTATATTGTTATGATATCTCCTGGTACGCAGGTACCCAGTATATGTATACACCACCGCCATAACAGGCGTTCCCCTCGCTCACATGATTATGACCTATGGGTCATAAGTTAGGAATAAAACAACTTAGCGTCTTGAACACTCACTAGACTAAATCTAGTTACGCGGCTGATATGACATTACACTTAAATGTTCAGTTTTTTCTGATCTGCTACAACAAGTTTACAAGAAGATGTTTTTACCTTTAATTTCTATCTAATATTTAATCAAATTATATTATTAATTTCTTTATAAACCTATTTATTTGCAATAATCACAGTATTATATTTGGATGTTTCTATCAACATGGTGTCTAAAGTCCGCTGATCGGTCGAACGACTGACATAAGTGTCAATCAATTTCATTTATTCAGTTTAGGCACATAAAGAGCACATATGAATGTCAAAATTTTACAATTTTGTCAAGTAATATTATAAAAATACTAAATTAAGTAAGTACATAAATAACCATTAGAAAATGATTCTTTCGCTGGTTCGGTAAGTTGGTTCTCCTGAGAAGATACCAGCAAGAAACTCAGGTAGATTATTCATTTTCTTTTTTAATATTGTTTTGTTTACATTGTTACAATTAGTTTATATTGTATTATACGAGTGGCCAACAACAGAAGATTAGGGTGACCATGCATTTTTATCATTAAGATATTCGTCTACATTATAGTAGCCTTTCATCATCAAACATTTTTTAACTACTATTTTAAACTTAAGGCATGTCAACCAAATCCTGAGGAATTTAATTATAAATTTTTATACATTTGCCTACAAACGAATTACCAACTTTATGAAGTCTAATTTTTGTCATTGCCAGTTTATTTTTATTTCTTGTATTAAAATTATGGTTATCGGAATTTTTTTTGAAGAGATCTATGTTCTTCCTTACATATAAGATGTTGTCGTAAACATATTGAGAAGCAACTGTTAAAATATTAATTTCTTTAAATAGTTCTTTCAGCGAGTCACGGGGTCCGAGTCCATAGATTGCTCGTATAGCTCGTTTCTGTAATATGAATATTGTCTCAATATCGACAGCTGAGCCCCACAGCAGCAGACCATATGACATAACGCTATGAAAATAGCTAAAATAAACTAATCGTGCCGTTTTTTCGTCAGTCAGTGACCTTATCTTTCTAACCGCATAGGCAGCTGAGCTAAGTCTTCCTGCCAAGGCTGTGATATGAGGACCCCATTGTAGTTTACTATCTAGAGTTATCCCAAGAAAAACGGTGGTATTGACTATTTGAACTAATTCATTATTCATAGTAATATGAGTATCCACCTGTCTAACATTGGGCATAGTAAATTTTACACATTTTGTTTTAGCGATGGTAAGTAAACTACCTCACATACTATCTCACAAAGATTTTTAGTGAAATAAGGAAGATCGTTTACGTATACTAAGAATAAAAGGGGTCCTAATATCGAGCCCTAGGGTACTCCCATGACTAATGAGGCGCCAGAAGAGTCGGTGCCATTAATGTTTACTTTTTGTACTCTACCAGTGAGGTAAGACTCGAGTAAGCCAAGTGAGCTGTTCGAAACACCATAATAACCTAATTTTAGTAGCAAAGTCTCATGATCAACACAATCAAAAGCTTTTGATAGATCACAAAATATACCAATGGCATCCTGCTTTTCCTCCCAAGCATCAAATATATGTTTCACAAGTACAACTCCTGCATCCTTTTATTTATTTTTATTTATTTATGTACACACAAGAAGGAAGAGCGAGATAAGAACAGTAGGATAGAGTTATAGTACAAAGGCACCACTTATTTCTAAGAAATCTCTTCCAGTGGGCCAGGGAAGGAGATGCTTAGTTGAATAAAAGTATTAAGTGTGCGTAGGTTGATGAGCTTACTATGAAATACAATACATACTTACCTAAATATACATAACGCTTATATACCATACATAAATCCATATACACATAAAAAATCTACTTAATTAATTACTACATACACATTACACATATATATTAAACAAGTATATATATATATATATATATATATATATATATATATATATATAAATATATATACATATAAATATACATAAAAAGATAAAGATAGTCACGACAGAGAGGAGAGATAGTGCTCTTTCACTTTCCTCTTAAAGGTGAATATGGTGTTGCCGAACATACAGCGCATGTTCGGCGGGAGCGAGTTCCACAGCCTGACCGCATGAACAGTGAAGGAGTAGGAGTAGAAGTCGGATTTGTGAGAGGGACAGGATAGGCGGTATTGGAGATGTGACCTACACGGGGCATCAGGTGCGTTAACGTAAGAGAAACGCTCCCGTAGATAGGACGGATAGGAAGGGTTGTGTAGGATGTTATATAGCAGACACAATATCCGAGCATTTCTCCGAAGTCGGATTGGGAGCCACTTGAGTTCTTTGCGGAATTGTGAGATATGATCATACTTGCGTAAGTTGAAGATAAAACGAATACACAGATTTTGCAAACGCTCAAGTTTATTAAGAAGCTCCTCGGTGGCATCCAGGTAGCAGGCATCCGCATAGTCCAAGATGGGCTGGATCAACGTCTGCGCAATGGAGATCTTTATGTTCAAGGGCAAGAAGCTTTGAAGACATTTAAGGGTGTGGAAAGTATAGTGGACCTTCTTACTCAATTCGCCGACATGAGCGTTCCACGATAAATTGCAGTCGATGACAACACCAAGATTTTTCGCGCTATCAGTATAGGGGATCGCGGAGTTATCCAGGACAATCGGCGGAAATGTCGCCATGTCCAACGCACCTCGAATCTGTCTACTGCCTATGATCATCGCTTTAGACTTATTGGGATTAATAAGAAGACCACACGAACTGGCCCACTCACTAATAGCCTTGAGATCACTGTTTATGGCGGCAATAGCAGTTCTATACTCGTTTAAAGTGAAATGGCGATATAGCTGCAAGTCATCTGCATAGAGATGGAAGTTAGAGGAGATAACTCGGACAGCAGAGTTGATGAAAATGGAAAATAGTAAAGGAGAAAGTACGCCACCTTGAGGGACACCGGCACTGAGGTCACACCACTCTGAGTACAATTCATTGTGGCGAACGGACTGCGAGCGTCCCTGAAGATATGAGTCAAACCAGGCCACAGACTCCGGGGTGAAATTGAGGGATTTTAGAATTCCGAGCAGAACGTCGAAGTCCACGGAGTTGAAGGCACTACTGAAATCCAGTAGTACCAGAACCGTAAGCGACCTACTCTCCATGGCCCAACGAATATCATCCGTGACCTTTAAGAGAGCCGTCACTGTACTGTGGCCCGATCGAAATCCAGATTGAAATGGACTGAGGAGATTATTCTGCGATAGGTGACCAGAAAGCTGTCTATGAACGATATGCTCCAGGACTTTGGATAGGAAAGGGAGAATGGAGATAGGTCGGAACTGGGATAATAAGGTGGGATTCGAAGTTTTAGGAAGTGGTATAATGAGTGCTTGTTTCCAAGCCGTAGGAAAGACACCCGCGTACAGAGAAAAGTTAAATATATGGGTGAGGACAGGTATAATCGCAGGAACGATCGGAGTAAACATCTTTGAGCATAATTGGTCGTTACCTACCGCAGAAGAAGTAATAGCAAGAAGAGATTTCCTTACCTCGTCTTCACAGACTGTGACCAGTTCAAACGAGGGACATGATGGACTCAGCATCTGGGAAAGATTGGACAGGGTGCGTGCTTTAATAAGTGGGTCAAGTGTAACTGGAGGTTGTGAGAAATGCTTGTTAAGGGCACCCAAATCAATGTCAATGCAATCTACAGAAGGAGATTTGCCGATATCATTAGCTTTAAGAAATTTCCAAATCACGGAGGAATCACGGGTATCTAAGGATTTATGGAAGTGGCGACGCTTTGCATCACGACACAGACGATTGCAGCGATTACGTAAAGCCCTGAAACGCTCAAAATTTTCTTCGGTGGGACTACGCTTAAGTCTCAGTTTGGCCTTGTCTCTGGCGGCCATGGCTTCCCTACTTTACCCCTTCCTTCCGTTGTGTTCCTGCCTTTAGTGAAACCAAACTGTTTGTTATGCCATATTGCCTTCGTTTTATTATCAGATTTTTCAATTTTAGCCCGTATATAATTAAATTTAGCTGTTGAACATACTTTTTTGAATAGTTTGGAGTACTTTTTAATCTGTTCAATTACTTGTGGCTCATTAGTAGATGCCTGTGTCTCGTATAATTCATATAATTTCCTTCTACTTTTATAGATTCCAGGCGTAGCCCAATCACTAAATTTAATTTTGAATTGATTTACATTTATTGTTTTTTTAGTGAAAATGTTATCACATTCGTATTTGATTACTCCGAACAAATCTCCGTTTGTCACTCTCCCTTACCATGGCGCTCGGAAGAGTTTGTCGTTATCCAATAATATCGCAGGAAATTTAAAAAAATGTGTTAATTGAGTCACGCGTTCGGAATTTTCTGCGATATCATTGGTTATCGACAAACTCATCCGATGCCATGCTAACAGTAATCCTGACAATTACTTTATTATATGTCGCCATGACAACACGATGTACCAACTTAGATATCGATAAAAAAATGCAAATGAGAGGTTCAATATAATCATTATTGTAATCTTAACATAGTATAAAACATGTCGCTTCTTGCCGTATGTACCTATGCCTAAGCATAGATCTTTAAAACTACGCAACGGATTTTTATGCGGTTTTCACCAATGGCTGAAGTGGTTCTCAAGAAAGGTTATTAGTACCTACCTACAAAGCTAGTTAAAGGTATTTTTTCTGATCTGAGAATAACGTAAATACCCATAATGTTACTTTTATATCATTCAGTTTAATACCTATTAATAATTGTGTCTTTTTTATCTAGCGCGACTTTGCCGGCGTGAACATTTTGTTAATACACATTAGCAATACGGACCTAGGCCTCATAAACTCAGCCCGCTATTTTTATATTTCAAACTTATAGTTAGGTGTCTTTTCCATTGGACTATGGTATTCTACTTACCAGCCTGTCCATCAACACCCGCCATATGTACTGACCTGTTTCATCAACCTCCTTTCATCCATCTTTTCTACTTACTCGAACCATGTAAGCATCCCTTTATCTAGATCACTATACACCGCATAGTTCCCGTATCACGCGGCTGTTCCTCACTTTAGCCATACTTTTCAAACTTCTCAGTTTCACTCCACACTGCATTTATTTTACTTTCATGCTTCTTCTGCCACACCCAATATTCACTACCGTACAAAAGTGTAGGGACAAGCACTCCTCTACGCACAGCCAACCGGACCTTCTGGCTGTTCATAAAGTTATACAGTTACCCAATCTCTTGATTCCCTGCCATAACTCTTCGTTTAATATCCTCGTCATAAAATAAAATAAAATAAAAAAATCACTTGGTCCACTTTTTCTCCTTCAATCACAGTCATCATTTTTATATTATATCGTACAAAATGTTGAAACTGGTCAATACCCATAACAAAATCCAATCTTAATAATTTTTTTAGCTAGAGATATCCAGGGAAATGTCCCTCTGAATAGCAACGGGTACAGTGGCGAGCGGTGTTAGCGATATTAGAACTTATAATATTTGCACAAACCAAAATGATCCTACAAAAGTTTTGGATACAACCAAGGTTATGAATTTTACTGGTGGTTGCAGAAAGTTCTGCAGTAGGCGTAAGGAACCCACAGATGTTAATATTTTTGGTCTTACTTCTTGAACGTTACTTTCCAGGGTGGTCATTGCTGCCAGCATTCTGGGAAGTATTCAGTCAGTGACGACGTCAATGAATTGTTCCACGAACTTTGTAAATATTGTAATTTTACAAAATAATACTTTTTTATATGTTTATGAATAGTAAAAAGTTTTGTTTTTATAAACGACATCCACGTTTGTGACATTTTGGAAACCTGATTTTCCTAGTCGATTTATCAAATTTATCGATAACGTGTATCGACACTGTTACATCAAAAGTGGGCGGTAACTTTTTGTCTTGTCATTATAGTGTTATGATACAAAATGTATATTATGTGTTTGTGAAAATGTTAATGTGTTATTCTTATTGTCATGTGTGAGTATCGTAGTGGCACCCGATTGGGTTTGAGCGTCTGAGAATGTGTGCGTGTCGATGACCCCCCCCCGCACCAAACATGGCAGACTTTTATGTATCGGGAAAATGCATAATGCCTTGTCCCGTCGTATACGGCGACAGCGTATACGACGACCGCGTTGGTCTATGTGTATAGTATGTAAGAAGGGCTTTTCTTCCCTCAGAGGCTTACATATACACCAATCACGGATTCATCAGGTACGGATTTTTGATTCTGTGCCTATCTCAAGTAATTCAAACCTCAGCTCTACATCTCAACCCATTCCTTCAACTCATGATGTTCCGTTTCATACTATCCTTAGTCAGCTCAAACAAACCACACCATTGTTAAAAAGAATTCCACGTGGCGCTAGATGCTCTGTGGCTGACGCTTTAACAAGCATCATCTCATGTTGTCAACTTAATAATGCTATACTTTCCTGGCACAACCTCCTAACATTTTCTTACTTCACTCTACACGTTTTAGACAATAAAACTAAAACCATATCATTAACACAAAAAATCAAAAACAATCTGAACCATCAATTACTACCACATTCCAGTTCACCATCCAAACCGTGTACTCATATTTTTAACCTCTACAAAAAAGTCGAGGAAAAAATACACAATGCGGACCTTAAAGGTGCCGCACGGCTCCTTTTTTCCGACGTCACCTTGGCGCCTGACACTGCAGAGACAATGGCAGCGCTTCTATCCTGTCTATCCAAACCCCCCCAGGCCCTTCTAATCCCTGTTTTGTTGACCCACCGTCTGATCCCACCATCTGCGTTAGAGCAACAGAAAAAGATGTGCTGTCAGCTATGGCATCGTTCCCTAAAGGCTCCGCCTCCGGCCTCGACGGCATCTCCCCACAGCACCTTTTAGACCTCACCTGTTATGGTACTGGGGTTGCTGGCGAGCGTCTTACCTCAGCATTGACAAAACTGGTGAATATTATGCTCTTGGGAGATGTCTGCCAAGACATTATACCTCTCATATATGGTGCTAATCTGATAGCACTTACAAAGAAAGAAGGTGGAGTACGCCCTATAGCCGTCGGATCTACTTTTCGACGTTTGGCGGCCAAAGTTTGTATTCGGTTGTGCCGTTCTAAATTGAAACCCCTTTTTGAACCCATTCAATTGGGCTTTGGCACCCACGGGGGTTGTGAGACTGCAGTCCATTTAGTTAGGACATTCGTACAAACGAATGAATGCGAAGTGCTTTTAAAATTAGACGTTAAAAATGCATTCAATTCGGTGAACCGGGACACCTTGCTAAATGAAATTAAACTCCACGTGCCAGAAATTTACAACTTCTTACTACAGTGTTACCACTGTCCATCAAAATTAATGCACAAAAATCACGAAATAATATCAGCCGTGGGTTGTCAGTAAGGTGATCTAAATTCAAAATTGAACGTATGGTACCTTGACGATGGAACCCTAGGTGGAGACGCTCAGACTGTTCTTAAAGATCTTTCTGCCATAAAAAATAAATTTAACTTGATTGGGTTGGAACTAAATTCTAAAAAATGCGAATTATACATTTCTGAAAAAGTTGATGACACTTTGGCTTCTGAAATTCATCAAAATTTTAACTTGGTCGCTCCTAATATAAAAATCTTGTCTAAAAACAGTCTGTACCTCCTCGGGTCACCGATTTTTGATGATACCATTCCTTCACTCTTAAGTGATTGATTATCAAAATTTAACAACCATTCGGATCGCCTTTCTAAAATTAGTAGTCACTCCGCATTGTTCCTCCTGAAGTACTGCTTATTTGTACCTAAATTTAACTACCTACTCCGTTGTTGCCCTATTTGGAAATTTACAAATTTACAAATTTGATTTTACCAATTGAAAACATTTTAAAATCCCATATTGAATCCATCGTGAATATTCGGCTTGAGGACCAGGCTTGGGCTCAAGCTACCCTACCGGTAAGGTTTGGTGGTTTAGGAACGCGCAATATTTCGAGTGTAGCTTTGCCAGCATTTCTGGCTTCTATACACAGCACCCGTAATCTCTCAGGTAAAGTTTTAAAAACTCCTGCAGATTTAAACTGTGAGATATCGGGTCTGGATGAAGCCCTAAATGCTTGGATGGCCGATCCGCGTCGAAATTTACCTTCCACACTCAACAAACGAGGGCTTGGGACTCTATAGTTTCATCATTATCTTATAATACACTCTTAGAAAATACATCTGATATAGACCGAGCCAGACTTCTAGCGGTAGCCAGACCAGAGTCCGGACACTGGCTGCATGCATATCCTTCTCCAAACACTGGCACCTTCATTGACCCTTCTACTCTTCGCATAGCTGTCGGTCTCCGGTTAGGCGCCCAGGTGTGTGTGGAGCACAATTGTGTTTCGTGTGGAGCTGTTGTGAATCGTTATGGTCATCATGGACTTGTTTGCCTTTACAGTGCCGGTCGTCTTTCCCGCCACGCTGCGCTCAATGACATCCTGCGACGGGCTCTTGCCACCGCCAGCGTTCCTGCAATCCTGGAGCCCCAGATCATGCGCGACGATGGCAAGCGGCCCGACGGGATGTCTCTTGTACCCTGGAGGATGAGGCGCGCTCTTGTATGGGACGCCACCTGTGCCGATACTCTAGCGGCGTCCTACCTCCGGGCTACAAGTAAACGAGCCGGCGCGGCGGCTGATAAGCGGGAACAAATAAAGGCAAGCAAATATGGTAGTCTCGGCACTCAATATGAGTTCGTCGCATTTGGTGTCGAGACACTAGGCCCATGGGGCCACGGTGCGCATCAGCTCTTCACGGAACTCAGCAAGCGTCTGAGGGAAGAGACTGGGGATCTCCGCGCAGGCAGCTTTCTCGCGCAAAGACTCTCATTGTCAATTCAGCGCGGGAATGCTGCCTGTGTTATGGGCACTCTGCCTAAGTCTCCCTGCCTTACTTGTTTATTTTAGTGTTTTAGTTTTAGATAGTATAGTTTGTAGTTTGTTTGATAGTATAGTTTGTAGTTTGTTTAGGTTTTTTTTAATTTAATTTTCCTGTTCCTTGTATATATTTAAGTAATACAGTATATAGTTCTTGTAAATATTCTGAAATAAATAAGTCTTAGAAAGAACGTATATGTAGTACCTTTCTGGCACGACCACTACACATTTTAGATATTTTTATCAACTTTATGGTGAAAAATACTATAAATGTAATTGTACTTAATTGTACTCAATTTTACAGATAATTTTGAGTGGTGGTAACATAACCTAAACCTAACTGAAGTTTTCCAAATATTGTGTATTAATTTGACCCATGCCATATCTATTACAAGATTGATTAATAAACGAAGCATTTGTCAATTAATACCATTTTAATTAGACCAATAGTAGTTTTTTCTGATAACTCAGTTGTTAAATGTTCATTAAGTAATAGGTATAATAATTTATAAAATGTAAATTTAAGTGTTGATCATTTGGAAAAGTAAGTCATTTGTAAAACAATTAGTAGTAAAATAATTAATTGGCGAAACCATTTTTTTGCCAAACATTGTTTGTCAAGTGTAATTTTGCCAAATGACTTTTGGTCAAACAGCAGGACCCCGCATCAATCATTTTATAACTACTAAAACGCAAATTACTTAAGTATTATACAAATTATATTGAGGGTATTTTAGTTAAATAGTATGCATATATGGGGTTGACTGATGAATGATTCTGGGGGTTGAGAGGAAACTAAAACTTGACTGGAAAATAAAATCCACTCTCGGATTTTATTAGTAAACTATAGTTAGGGGTCCAGTGGACACATTATTTATTGGGGGTCGAGGGGTCGAGAGTGGACTAAACCGATGATTTGGTCAGTACCTACTGCGGATGAGGTGCAGTATATTCCGCCCTTTTCATCTATTAAAGACTGTCTGTATAAAGTTCGCAAAGATTATTTAGAAACGAATAGTTTAAATTTCGGGAAAATTTAAGACATTCGTGTTCCCGTAGGCTTAGGCAAAAACTTTCTACTCTATGAAGATGGCGATACTAAGGCGCGATACCTGATAAAATACTAATATTTTGTTCCAAAATGACAAAGAACCTTTTAAATAGAGATACCTCGGAAATACTTTTTTTTGGCGATGGGACCTTTCGATGTGTTCCGAAACAATTTTATCAGCTTTACACAATTCATATTGATTTGTGTTCTACAAAGAAAAGCACGCACTTGGTGCCTGTTATTTACAGTTTGCTGCCTAACAAGACCGAGAACACCTACTATAGATTATTTTCGCTGATCAAAGAGAAATTGGGAATTTGTATAAACAATTTCAAATGTGACTTCGAGAAAGCTGTTATGAATAAAACAAACTGCCAACTAAGTACCTGTTATTTTCATTTCAATAGAAATGTGTGGCAAAAATCCAAGGATTTGAAGTTGTACGACTCTCATGAAGGTCGTAAACTTACCCAATTGGCATCATTGTTACCCTTGTTACCTGCTCACCGCATTTTAAATGCTTGGTACCTATACTATTATTATCTAATGGTAATGAACATCAAAATAAAGATGAGTTTATTTTATTTAAAAAATATTTTGAATCCCAATGGATTTCCGTGGATCCTCAAATATTGAGTTGTGCGTACTTGCGTCACAGGACAACGAATGCCTTAGAAGGCTGGCATCGTAGGCTAAATTCACGTTTCCCAAAATAAAAAATTTTTTTATGCCTTCCTACATAAACTGAAAAATGAAGCAATTCACTACGATTTTATTATAAAAAGAAGTTATTTCTCAAAAATGAAGAAAATAGAAAACAGAGGGATATTATTTTTGACAAAATGTTTAAAAAATACCTAGCAAAATTAGAAAATAAGATAAATGAAATTGAATTTTTGAACAAAGTGAACTAAGGTCAAGTCTTGTAATTGCAACTAAAAATATTGGAGTCTTTACGTCACCGCTTGATATTTTTATATCCATAAGCAACATGCTTTTTTTCAAAGATTCGTTATTAAGTAAATTTTATGTAGATTTATATCATCGTGTTATATAAAGAAAAGCTTTGAAGAATAAAAATCTATTTTATAAATTTCTGACATAGGCACAAATACGAGGGTGGATTGAAAAATAATCGGCCTAACCAAGAAAATAAATACATAATAAATGAAATAGAGATGTTGAAAACTCAAGTCTTTTAAGTCACTTAAGTTAGGACTAGACTCGATTTTCAAGACTCGACTCCAAAAATACGACTCAAGTATTTTTATTAATCTGAGGGACTCCAGTTGTTATTATACGACTCAGATATAAAACGACTCGAGTCTTTTATTAAAAGACACACACTCACAACTTAGTCGCGAGTCTTTTGTTAAAGGACTCGAGTCGTTTAGCATACGATGAGCTGTTTAAAATTATAATAATAAAGTGTAATAAATAAATAAAAAATTGTATTGTGATTCTAATTTAGTACAAATAAGCATTTTTAATTCAAGTCAAAGCTTTATTAGTTTAATCAATTTTCCATGTTTATTAATTAATTATAGCTTAGTCATCATTTAATCTTGCCCTATCCTTTAATACATCGAGCCAAGAAGGTAGGCACATAGAAGCCCTTTTAGTTTTGTTCCGCAATCGGTTCCTCTTCTTAATGATTAGATTTCCAGCTTTCGAAAAGGCTTGCTCACTAGGAACACTAGCTGCAGGAACAGGTAAAACATCAAACGCCATTCTTGTCAAAATTGGCAAGTATTTCCTTTGATTAAACCACCAAGACAATACATCTATTTCCTCTGTTTCAACTGGCAAAGAAAAATACTTCACTATTTCATCTTGAAATAGGCTTGTGTCCCAAATTTCAAAAATTTATTAAATCTGTAGTTTTGAATCTATATAGTCACAAAAATGTATTATTTTGATTTAAAACAAACATTTACATAGTTTATTTTGCGATCTAAAGAATGTATTTAAATTGGTAACGAAAACGCTCCAATCTGTCATGGCGCCTTGGGTGATGTCACACATTGCGAAACAAATCAAAATGTGTTTGACGAAGCTATCCTGACCAAAAGACGAACGAAGTTCGCTGCAGCGATTAAGCCATAAATTAGTCGTCTAATCGTAATATAAATATTCAAGCGCAAGATCGGTTATTAGTTATAGTTTTTTCACGACCAAAAGGTCAAAAGCGCCGTGAATATCATGGCGCTTACGCGTTTCCTTCAACGAATTCCAAGAACATGTCACTTGTAAGGATTATACACTATAGACTGGACACGCATAGCTTTTTACCTACGACGGAACGGAGATGGTATATGGGTTTGGGGTGAGAGTATGTTTGTGCAAATACATGTTACCATTTTTCTCTAAAACTACTGATCGGATTTTGATGCAGTTTTTAGTTATGGGTTCAGGTTTTATTGGTGCATGTTCTTAGATAAATGTTACGATGACAACTCACCAGGGGGCGCTGCAGCGAACATTATTTGTAAAAAGCAATGTTGCCAATTTTCTCAAAAACTTTTTTTTTTTTTTTTTTTTATATTTGGTTCGCCAAATTGACGCCGCCCGCCTGGTGGTAAGTCGTGACGACGTCTAGCGATTGTGGGCCACTCTCACAGCACTCATTACTATTGAGAGTGGCCCTCAACTTGACGACCTACTGATGTGCCTCTTCACGCTCCGCTTAAAGAACCCAGGATTGTGGGAGGAAACACGTGCACAGGCAGGGCGTTCCAGGCCACTATCGTTCGGCAGAGAAACGAACGTTTAAAACGTTCGGTTCTCGCGAACATGCTATCCACTGTGTGGGGGTGGCATCTCTGCCCGGCACGAGTCGTTCGGGATCGGAAGGAAGAGGGTGGGATCAGATTGAAGAGCTCTTCAGAACACTCGCCGTGGTAAATACGGTAGAATGCGGCCAAGGAAGCTATTGTTCGGCGCTGAACTAGCGGCTCAAGGCTTCCCGTTACCTCCGGACAATCTATAATACGGATAGCCCGTCGCTGCATAGCGTCGAGAGCGTCCAGCAGATACTTCGCGGAGCCGTCCCAGAGGTGAGAGCAGTATTCGACGCAGGGTCTAATCTGCGTCTTGTACAGCAGACACCTCTGGTCCGGTGTAAAGAATCTCTTTACCTTATTCAGTATTCCTAGTTTCCGCGAAGCTAGCCCTATACATCTTTCGATGTAGTCCGATTTTGATGCAGTTTTCAGTTATGGGTTTGAGTTAGATTGGTACAGGTTTCTAGATAGACAACTCATCAGGGGGCGCTACAGCTAACATTATTTGTGATGAAAATCAAGTTTAAAATAAAAATCAAAATTAAAAATTTTGAAAAAACCTACGACGATTAAAAAGTATTTGAACAAAGGATAAAATAATTTAAAAACCTCCAAAAAGTTATAAATAAATTGTGTTGGTTAGCTCTTTAACTTTAATATAGGTGCCTAGCAATATTTTGATTCAAGCGTTGTCTCGAAATGCACATCGAAATAATGCGCCAAAACTGCTTTTTGTTCAATCTACTTTTGTTAGATTTATAATAATTTAACTTTAAAATTAACAAAAAATCGTAAATTAATAAAAACGTACGAACAATTAAATTACAGACACAACTTGAACAAGAAGTCAGCTCTTCATACATACTTACTCTATGGTGTGTCAGCGCAACGTGTGACGTCATATTTTCGGATTGGTGTTTGATGTCACGTGACTGAATGCCTAATTTATCCAAACTTATTTTCTAAAAATAATAGTAATCTTTATTCTGTCTACTAATTTATATTACTTTTTGTTGTCTATTCATTGGAAATAGTCATAAGAAACATACACCAATCCGATTTATTCTTAGTGGACACAAGCCTATTGCACTGTATTTTTCTGTTTATAAATAACAGAAAATACAGTTTGGCTCATGCTTGGCGGCAGTGTACTTTCTGGTACGTTTTGCACGTAATCCATTTGTTGTGAATTGTTTACATAATTAGTTTCAAAATGCTGTGTGAAGCGCACTAAGTATTCTTCTTTCCCATGATTTGTAAAATATTCATTTTTTAAACGAGGATCTAAGATAACAGCGTATATGGCAAAATCTGTAGATATATGTGGCAAATATTGGTCCAACTTCTCTTTCATAGCTTTCGCGCAATTTTTGAGGTTGACAGCTGCAACGCCTGCGTCATCATTGTTTATTCGTTGTGCCATTTGGTCTTGTAAGACCGCCACATAATTAAATAAATAAACAAACTATCAAATAAACTAGATATTATAATTATAATGTCCCTATACCCTGTATTAATTATTGAGTGTGTACCTAATAGGTACATAAAAACAGTACTTATATTATATCCACATTCTATACAGCGTCTATTACAGTACTTCCCTAGGCCATTTTTAACAATCACGATTATTATCACAAATTAAAAAAAAAAACAATAATTTGCAAATTAAGTGACGACGGGAACGACAACCTGTGATTGATAAAGGTTTTAAATTTCGAAGGAACATCAAAGAGTACTAATTTAAAAATTTTACTTCAATATTGGAATTTACCTACTCGTACCTTTCTATTAATCTCGTACTAAATGTATGGAACGGTTTAAGTTCAATATTTTAGGTATTTATCGCTTTATTTCTAACAAGTTATTGATGTCATTTTATTCGTTAGGTGACGCACTTTAGATATCAGTATAAAGTTTTTTGGAGTTTACTCCTTAAGAATCGATTTTCATATATAAGGCGCCCGGTATGAGAAAAATCCGAGGGGTAAAACCTACTAACAAGTAACGAAAATCGTGTCACGTTTTTGGTGCGCAACTTTCTAATTTGGCTGTGAGTGTATTAAGATTATTATTTCGTTTATTCAATAACATTCTTATTTTATACATTTTTAAATAGATTTATAAAAAACACAAATACATTTAAAAATATAAAAAATAGTGTCCCATCAGTAGCGGAGTAGGACCCAAACTACCGGCGGTGGAGGCTACAGACTGAGAAACCTCCTAACAATACGGCACGTGTCGAGGATAACAGCCTTCTGAATCTGACTCTTGATCCAACAATCTAACGAGAGTCTCTTGAGGTGTTGATCGAAACTCTTAGCTATTAGTCCGTTTGCCGAAACGACCATCGGGACAATGATCGTCGAGTCTACGTTCCACATGGCGGTTATCTCGAAGGACAGATCAAGGTACTTACTAAGTTTGTCCTTCTCTGCCTTAACAAGATTCTCGTCATGCGGGACGGCGACATCGACGAGCACTGCCCGACGCTGGGTCCGATCAACCAACACGATATCGGGTCTATTGGCAACAATAGTCCTGTCCGTGATGATTGATCGGTCCCAGTAGAGCAATGCACGACCATTCTCAAGAACTGGCACTGGTGTGTACTTATAGTACGGTACTTCAGACTCAATAAAGTCATATTGAAGAGCAAGTTGCTGGTGGATGATCCTGGCTACTTGATTGTGCCTATGCAAGTACTCGGTGTTAGCAAGATACGAACAACCGGAAATAATATGGCGAAGTGATTCACCAGGACGGTGGCATGCTCGACAAATGTCGACCGTACCGTCCTTCATGATGTATTTCCGATAGTTGTTCGTCTTGATAACCTCATCTGCAATTGCACAGGCAAAACCTTCAGTTTCCCCAAAGAGGTCCCCAAAACGCAGCCAGTTCACCGATGCGAGCAGGTCTACATCGAGTCCTGTTAAGACTCGGTAGAACCGCCCGTGTAGCTCCTTGCTCTTCCATACGTCCTTACGGTCTTCAGTACTTAACACCTTTGGTTTACGCCAGTTCTCGTTAGCCAAGGAAAGAGGTGTAAGACCCTTGTCAACTTTCACAACATCGCAATGAATGTCACATCCATTCTGTAGGAAGTAATCCCTGAGACTGCACACTTCACGGTTGTGGAGGTTCTTGGCATTCAAAAAGCCTCGACCCCCCGTGGAATGTACAGTCTCATGACAGACGATCGTGGGTGTAACATTCGATGCAATGTCAGTTGTTGACGGACTCGCCTATCCAGGGCGTCTAGTTCCGTTTGAGTCCACCTAAGTATGCCAAAGGAGTACAACAATAAAGGTATCACCCAACCGTTGAAAGCCCGCATTTTGTTACCACCGGACAAAGAACTGTTAAGAACTTTTGTCAGGCGGCCAAAAAAACGTTCTTTCACCGATTTCTTAATATCCTCTACCGCTATACCCAATGACTCTGACATTCCTAGGTATTTGTATGTTTCGGTCTCGGTGAGAGATCTGAGAGTTATTATCTCAGAAAGTTGTAGATTCGGTGAATTTACACTTATCAACACCGAACTCCATCTTAATGGCATTACTAAAAACTTCCGTAGTTTTTAATAATGTCACTAAATCTTGGTGCTTCGGTGTGAATAGTTTGAGGTCATCCATATACATCAGGTGAGAAATAACCTCACCCCCTCTACGAAACCGATAGCCTAGCCCTGAATCCTTCAGCAATGTGCTAAGTGGATTCAGTGCTAAACAAAACCACAATGGACTCAAACTGTCGCCCTGGAATATACCACGCTCAATCCTTATCAAGTCATGCGAATCAGAGGCGTACCCACCACTACCTGGTTGACGAAGGACTGTGGTCCACTGCCCCATACACGAGACTAAGAAGGATTTAAGAGTCGGATTAATTTTATACAACTCTAAAATCCTCCTCAGCCATGAATGAGGCACCGAATCATAGGTCTTCTTGTAGTCAATCCAGGCAGTAGAGAGGGCGCCCCTACTCCGCTTGACCTGTTGGCTAATGGCCATGTCAATAAGGAGTCCTCCGGAGCTCCTTAGTACCACGTGACCCAGCCCTACATCCATTCTGAGCGTTATCTAAAATATTGTTAGACATTATGTGTGAATTTAATTTACTTCTCAGAATGGATGTAAGGAGCTTGTAGATGGTAGGTAAGCAAGTGATAGGTCTATAGTTTTTAGGTTCCATGGTACTACCTGATTTATGGAGCAGGAAGGTGATGCCAGTGGTCATAAAAGCGGGTAAGGAACCAGACTCGAGGGCTTCTTGATACTGTGTTGCCAAGCGTTCATGCGAGCTCTGAACCCACTTTATCCAAAAGTTGTGCAATCCATCCGGCCCAGGACTTTTCCAGTTCGGGGCCTTACGAATTGCACAACTAACATCTTCGGAGTCTATGGTAATAGACTCCATGGGTTCGATGATACTTCATTCACGCTCGACGACACGGATCCAGTCGCCCTCCGAATGTTCGACGGGCACCGACCATATGTCACGCCAAAATTGATTCATGGTGTGAGCATCTGGCAGTTGTCCGTCGCTCAAACGTTGTCCAGTTCCCTCCCACTCTCGGTACACCTTCCTTTGGTCACTTTGGAAGATGCGATTCTGCCAGTATCTATTTACACGCTCTCTATAACGACGGATACGGCTTGCCCATGCATACACTTTCTGTTTCAGAAAGTCAATACGTTCCGTGACATTGGTTAAGTATTGCTGGGGACGAATACCGGTCCCAGCGAATGCCTGACTCACGAAACGCATGACCCGGGGACGACTATTTCCCCGGCTAAAACAGATAAGCTTCGCAATGAGAGTCCTAAATGTGCCGATACGTCGCTCGATTCTTGCTTGCCATACGGGCACACCACCCGGTCGTGGTGCACGGTTAAATTCAGGGAATTTAACGCGTGCAACACGACAAGCGGTAATAGCTCCACAGTAAAGAATCGAGTGGGTATCGAGCAAATCATTGCTAGTCCGTAAGTACGGAGCTAGCAACGCATTCAGGGCTCCCATCAACGCCAGATTTCGTCTATGCATGGGTAAGCGTGGTAGCCGTGGTCTAGAATTAGGTGCAAACCTATATTGAGAGATCACATCTTCTAAAGTACTCCTTAATTGCTCGCTTACCTGGACAGATATATCACTCGTATCATCTCCCACGTCGAGCACGGTATCAACTAAAGTGGCACTAGTTGCAACCGTGTGTGTAGCAGGTGACGGTGCTCTCGTTGACGCTGGAGCTGGTCGAGTAGATAACACTTCCAGGCGTAGTCGATCTAGCACAGGTTGATCCAACAACTTGCATCGTTGGATAGCCCGCACTTGATCCGATAGTCGCTGGACGGCAACGGTCATTGTTGGTTCAAGAGCCTGAAACAAAGGGAGCATCCTTGAACGGTACGCAGTCAGGTTGGTTTCCCCTTCTGTAGCCTCATAATATGCCCGCATGACGTTTTCATTGATGGATGAAGTCCATCGCATGCGGTGCACAATACCACCGGAAGTGGGGACCCTACTCGAAGCTGGTAGGCTTCGGGGCCCCAAACTGCTCGGCGGCTGGCCTCTCCCTCGCCGGCGTACAGGTGTTGGCGACGTCGGCGGGGAAAAATACTCATCACTTGACGATGAACTCGACGCCTCAGCAAGCACTTGTGTCGCAGGAGTGCGGTCCAGCGCTTGCGAGGCGGAGTTAAGTGATGAGTCCGGGGGTGTTATCTGTGCATTTTTACTCCTGGCTCTTGTTATCATCGCTATCCATAATCATTCATAATATTTATTTTCTCGTAACATTCTGATATTTTGATAGTTGACGTTTGTCAAAACTTCGCTTCATATTTGCAGACTTTGGTATTCTTGTAATAAATTGTGAAATATAATATTTATGGACTTTTTTGGTGATATAATTTAGAAATCAGTAAGAATTTAAAAAATTGAGGAAGATATTTGAGATAAAAATATTAAAATATTTTATTGATGAAAATGACGTATGTACAGATGTCCAGAGTTGCCAGTTATTATTATTGTTATTTCGTTTATTCCTTTACATTCTTATTTTATACATTTTTAAATACATTTATAAAAAAAAACAAATACATTTAAAAATATAAAAAATAGTGACCCACCAGTAGTGGAGTAGGACCCAAACTACCGGCGGTGGAGGCTACAGACTAAGAAACCTCCTAACAATACGGCACGTGTCGAGGATAACAGCCTTCTGAATCTGACTCTTGATCCAACAATCTAACGAGAGTCTTTGAGCTGTTGATCGAGACTCTTCGCTATTAATCCGTTTGCCGAAACGACCACCGGGACAATGATCGTCGAGTCTACGTCCCACATGGCGGTTATCTCGAAGGACAGATCAAGGTATTTACTAAGTTTGTCCTTCTCTGCCTTCACGAGATTTTCGTCATGCGGGACGGCGATATCGACGAGCACTGCCCGACGCTGGGTCCGATCAACCAACACGATATCGGGCCTATTTGCAACAATAGTCCTGTCCGTGATGATTGATCGGTCCCAGTAGAGCAATGCACGACCATTCTCAAGAACTGGCACTGGTGTATACTTATAGTACGGTACTTCAAACTCAATAAGGCCATATTGAAGAGCAAGTTGCTGGTGGATGATCCTGGCTACTTGATTGTGCCTATGCAAGTACTCGGTGTTAGCAAGATACGAACAACCGGAAATAATATGGCGAAGTGATTCACCAGGACGGTGGCATGCTCGACAAATGTCGACCGTACCGTCCTTCATGATGTATTTCCGATAGTTGTTCGTCTTGATAACCTCATCTGCAATTGCACAGGCAAAACCTTCAGTTTCCCCAAAGAGGTCCCCAAAACGCAGCCAGTTCACCGAAGTGAGCAGGTCTACGTCGGGTCCTGTTAAGACCCGGTAGAACCGCCCGTGTAGCTCCTTACTCTTCCATACGTCCCTACGGTCTTCAGTACCTAGCACCTTTGGTTTACACCAGTTCTCGTTAGCCAAGGAAAGAGGTGTCAGGCCCTTGTCAACCATCACGACATCGCAATGAATGTCACACCCGTTCTGTAGAAAGTAATCTCTCAGACTGCACACTTCACGGTTGTGGAGGTTCTTGGCATTCAAAAAGCCTCGACCCCCCCACTTCCGCGGAATGTACAGTCTCATGACAGAAGATCGTGGGTGTAACATTCGATGCAATGTCAGTTGTTGACGGACTCGCCTATCCAGGGCGTCTAGTTCCGTTTGAGTCCACCTAAGTATGCCAAAGGAGTATAACAATAAAGGTATCACCCAACCGTTGAAAGCCCGCATTTTGTTACCACCGGACAAAGAACTGTTAAGAACTTTTGTCAGGCGGCCAAAAAAACGTTCTTTCACCGATTTCTTAATATCCTCTACCGCTATACCCAATGACTCTGACATACCTAGGTATTTGTGTTTCGGTCTCGGAGAGAGATCTGAGGGTTATTATCTCAGAAAGTTGTAGATTCAGTGAATTTACAACCTTCCCCCGCTGTACATGCATAACCGCACACTTATCAACACCGAACTCCATCTTAATGGCATTACTAAAAACTTCCGTAGTTTTTAATAATGTCACTAAATCTTGGTGCTTCAGTGTGAACAGTTTGAGGTCATCCATATACATCAGGTGAGAAATAACCTCACCCCCTCTACGAAACCGGTAGCCTAGCCCTGAATCCTTCAGCAATGTGCTAAGTGGATTCAGTGCTAAACAAAACCATAATGGACTCAAACTGTCGCCCTGGAATATACCACGCTCAATCCTTATCAAGCCATGCGGATCAGAGGCATACCCACCACTACCTGGTTGACGAAGGACTGTGGTCCACCGCCCCATACACGAGACTAAGAAGGATTTAAGAGTCGGATTAATTTTATACAACTCTAAAATCCTCCTCAGCCATGAATGAGGCACCGAATCATAGGCCTTCTTGTAGTCAATCCAGGCAGTAGAGAGGGCGCCCCTACTCCGCTTGACTTGTTGGCTAATGGCCATATCAATGAGGAGTAGCTCCTTAGTACCACGAGACCCAGCCCTACATCCATTCTGAGCGTTATCTAAGATATTATTAGATAATATGTGTGAGTTTATTTTACTTCTCAGAATAGATGTAAGGAGCTTGTAGATGGTAGGTAAGCAAGTGATGGGTCTATAGTTTTTAGGTTCCGTGGTACTACCTGATTTATGGAGCAGGAAGGTGATGCCAGTGGTCATGAAAGCGGGTAAAGAACTAGACTCAAGGGCTTCTTGATACTGTGTTGCCAAGCGTTCATGCGAGCTCTGAACCCACTTTATCCAAAAGTTGTGCAATCCATCCGGCCCAGGACTTTTCCAGTTCGGGGCTGTACGAATTGCACAACTAACGTCTTCGGAGTCTATGGTAATAGACTCCATGGGTTCGATGGTACTGCATTCACGCTCGACGACACGGATCCAGTCGCCCTCCGAATGTTCGACGGGCACCGACCATATGTCACGCCAAAATTGGTTCATGGCGTGAGCATCTGGCAGTTGTCCGTCGCTTAAACGTTGTCCAGTTCCCTCCCACTCTCGGTACACCTTCCTTTGGTCACTTTGGAAGATGCGATTCTGCCAGTATCTATTTACACGCTCTCTATAACGACGGATACGGCTTGCCCATGCATACACTTTCTGTTTCAGAAAGTCAATACGTTCCGTGACATTGGCTAAGTATTGCTGGGGACGAATACCGGTCCCAGCAAATGCCTGAGCCACGAAACGCATGACCCGGGGACGACAATTTCCCCGGCTGAAAGAGACAAGCTTTGCAATGAGAGTCCTAAATGTGCCGATACGTCGCTCGATTCTTGCCTGCCATACGGGAACACCATCCGGTCGTGGTGCACGGTTAACTTCGGGGAATTTAACGCGTGCAACACGACAAGCGGCAATGGCTCCACAGTAAAGAATCGAGTGAGTATCAAGCAAATCACTGCTAGTCCGTAAGTACGGCTCTAGCAATGCATTCAGGGCTCCCATCAACGCCAGATTTCGCTTATGCATTGGCAAGCGTGGTAGCTGCGGTCTAGAATTAGGTATAAACCTATACTGCGAGATCACATCTCCCAAAGTACTCCTCAATTGCTCGCGTACCTGGATAGATGTATCACTCGTATCATTTCCCACGTCGAGTGCGGGCTCCGCTAACGTCCCACTTGTAGCAACCGTCTGTGTCACAGGTGACGGTGCTCTCGTTGCCATAGGAGCTGTACGAGTAGATAATACTTCCAGGCGTAGTCGATCAAGCACAGATTGATCTAACAACTTACATCGTTGGATAGCCCGTACTTGATCCGATAGTCGTTGGACGGCAACGGTCATTGTTGATTCAAGAGCCTGAAACAAAGGAAGCATCCTTGAACGGTACGCAGTTAGGTTGGTTTCCCCATCTGTAGCCTCATAATATGCCCGCATGACGTTTTCATTGATGGATGAGGTCCATCGCATGCGGTGCACAATACCGCCGGTAGTGGGGACCCTACTCGAAGCTGGTACACTTCGGGGACCCAAACTGGTCGGCGGCCGGCCTCTTCCTCGACGACGTACAGGTGTTGGCGACGTCGGCGGAGAAAAATACTCATCACTTGATGATGAGCTCAACGCCTCAGCAAGCACTTGTGTCGCAGGTGTGCGGTCCGACGCTTGCGAGGCGGAGCTAAGTGATGAGTCCGGGGGTGGTGGTTGCGCATTTTTGCTCCTGGCTCTTGTTATCATCGTTATTCAGTATCATTATCCAATTTTTTATGTCGTAATACTATTGTTTGGATTTTTGACGATTGACACGTCATGTCAAATCGCATTTTCATTTTTATAAAATAATTGGTTTATTGTTGTTATAACTTAAAAATCTGTATAAATCTGTATAAATATTGGCAAGATAGTTAATAAAAAATTTAAAATTATTTACAGATAAAAATGACACATGAACAGATGTCCAGGGTTGCCAGGTTATTATTGTTATTATTATTATTATATCGTTTATTCAATTCTATTCTTATTTTATATTATTATTAGTGTATTATTATTATTATTATTGTAATTAATAATTAAGGCAATGTTGATCTAATTAATATTTAAAAAAAATGATAATTGTTAGAATAATAATTACCTAATTTATACAAATTTCTAATGAAATATTTGTGCACATCTAAAATTGACTATTGTGAAAAGTTTAATGTAAAATATTTCGCCGATTAATTATAATTAATGTATATAAAATTGAATAAATGTATATTTATATATGAATATTATTTTTTCATTAATTTGTGAATTTACCTTTTCATATGATATTAATCTTTTTTCAGTTGAACAAACTCTTTTTGCGTATGGTTAGATACTCGTACTTAAGGAGTAAACTCCAGTCGTGCGTCGGAGCTGACACACACACTTTTTTTGATATCTGTTCCATTCATTTGGGCTTAGCCATAGATAACCTCCTAATAGATTCCGCATTACTGTAATTTTGTTCCTTACCGAGTTCACCTTTTTTGGCGGAATGCGAGGGGCGCGCGGAAACATGTAAGTGGGCTATGATTGGCTGTTTCAAGGTCAATCTTCGAATGCACCGAATACTAGAGATGGGATAGGGATGAAAATGTGTCGATAAAATTTTAATAGGTACTCGTATATTATAATTATATTTTTATAATTTTATTATATCGTTTATTCCTTTATATTCTTATTTTATACATTTTTAAATACATTTATAAAAAATAATAATAATAAATAATTTTTATTTTATTTTATTTGTTATTATAATTTTTATAGGAATAGGTATCGGGACTTAATATAATAATAATAATAATAATCAGGATCAGCTTTCCAGTGTAACTGCGATGCAGCTGAACTTTAATATTTTCCGTGGAGCGACTGCCATAAATCTGACCTCCACAAACTATGGGTGATATCAAAGCTCTGTAGTTAGACCAGTTGGATTTTGATTTAGGGCCCCAAATACCCGTAACGACTGCCATTGATTTTCGTATAATAACCGGGACCGACGGGTTAACGTGCTCCCAGAGGCACGGAGGTCTGAATTTCTAAAAAAATGGTCACCGATCCTAAGACCTACCTGGTTAGATGTTTCTTAACCTCAGCAATGTGTTAATATACACGGTTACCACTAAGCCACGAGCCCCCCATCTCTGATGATGATACATTATAATTTTATATTTTTATTCAGTAGATGTAAAATAATATAATTTATATTAAGAAAGAAATTATAAATAGATCACAAAAACTGATGTCATCGGCGGGACTATAATTTATTTCTTAATATTTTACGTTGTTATTGGTGGGAAACCAACTCTCCCCACGAGATGTTGCATCTACCCATTTCTTTTTCCTCGGGGCATCCAGGAAACCTATAAAATAATATATATCTCAGTTACATTGCTAAAACTAAATCACGAACAAATTGGTCGCAAATAAATCGCAGCTTACCGAAATTCAAGCGGGCGCAGTCGCAGGAGACAACATGTTGCTTATTTATAGGTACTACTTTTTAAAGCACCTACGGCAATAATACTGCAAAATATCGATGACGTACAATATCATACCGATATCCCATCACTATCGATTCAAGTGCTATTGTAATGTATTGTTAGAAAAGGATAGCTATTATAATTTGGCTAATGAGTGAAAGAGTAATTTCAAAAAGACATCAACGGGTTCGAAATTGTTTGTGTTTATGTTCTATTACCAACCAGAATAAATTGAACTACGGTGCCTAGTCAATTTATATTTACATTTATGTCTAATTTGCTTACCGGTGAAATGTAATGCCATCTTTTTGGTAATTTGATGTCTTCGCCGACTTGCCACACCATTTTACGAAACAGTAAGCCATTTAAAATGTAAAATGCTCACAAAAACATTTTTTTTAATTATATAATCGCACGTGGTCATAGGTCGCGAAGTTGGTTGTCACTGACGTCGTGATTTTAGGCATAGCTTTATATGCTTGCGAAATCAAGTATGAGTGGCGAGCGTTTGTTGCCCTGCATGCGGAATCTATTAGGAGGTTATCTATGGGCTTAGCCCACTGGAAAACGAATGTCTTCAATTTTCCCGAAATTTAAACTATTCGTTTCTAAATAATCTTTGCGAACTTTATACATACAGTCTTTAATAGATGAAAAGGGCGGAATATACTGCACCTCATCCGCAGTAGGTACTGACCAAATCATCATGGATGGCTTTTGATGACACTGATGACAGCCCCTTCTTATGAAGGTACTTAATGACGGCACGCTGCTCGATTTGCTCCATTTGCAGAAATGGTGTCAGATTGCTTTGTTAATAAATTTATAAAATTAAAAGTAATTATCGCACAAGTTTCAAACTTTACACAATTAACAGGTCTGAACTGAACTAAATAATGTGGGTAGATTTGATTTTTAGAACTAAATGGATCAGTGTTAGGCCGACTACTTTTCAATCCACCCTCGTTGTTGCAATTACCGGTCCTGGCGGGTAATTGTAACTAGTTGCTCTTTTTTAGTTTTTTCTATGGGCGCTGCTACCGTTAAATTGAAAAAAATATGCCTTGTTTAATATTTCAGAAGATTTTGATATCTAAGCCCTGGTAATAACGTTTAATTTTGCACAAAAACACTTTTTCGACATGGGACGGGTAATTGCAACTATTTACCTACAAATAGTGCGGGTAGCAAAATTAAAAGTCAGGAATACAGTTGTATCGATGTTTATTTATATTCAGCGGAGCGTAATCACACACAACATCGTACATTAATAATTATTTAAATTAACAAAACTTCTAACAAATCATCTAAAGAATACTTTGATTATACGTAGGTCACACTATATGTTTTGCGTAACTTAAAAAAACAACATGTTAAAACCAAAATATTATGTTTATTGCTTTTCAAAATACTCTCCTTTACATTTTAAACATGTTTTCATGCGATCGAACCATTTTTTAAATCAGGAGGACCACAGATCTGAAGGCATGTTTTCTACGTGCTGATTGAACGCTATCACTGCTTCGGAGTTGGTAAAAGTGAAACCTCTCATCAAATCTTTGATTTTGGGGAAAATACAGAAATCACAGGGTGCTAGGTCGGTGCTATGCGCAAGATGGGCGACGAGTTGTACTTTTTCGGAAGCTAAAAATGACTTTGTTTTGTTGGCCGTGTGTGAAGAAGCGTTGTCATGATGTAGGAGAACGCGGCTTTCGGGTCGTCTTTCGCGAACTTTTTCAAACACCCTGGGTAAGCAAATAGTAGAATACCACTCGGCATTAACACTCTTTTGATATTCAAATGGAATTGTACAGATGGGACCCGTAGCTAAGAAAAAAAACGCGATCATTTTTTTACCAACGTTTCTCGAATGCCTCACTTTTGCTGGCTTGTTCTCATTTTCAAACACCCATTCACAAGATTGCTGTTTTTTTCGGGTTCAAAACAATAAATCCACGTTTCGTTTCCTGTAACAATGTTATAAACAGCATTAGAATGTCCGTGGTCGTACTTCAGTAGCATCTGTGAGCACCATTCCACGCGAGCCCGCTTCTGCTCCGCTGTCAGTTCATGAGGGATCCAACGACAACAAAGTTTCCGAACTTTCAATTCTTCGTGTAAAATTTTCTGGATTTGACTCATACCAATCCCCAATAGTCCTCGAATTGTCTCATAGGTAATCCGCGGGTTTTCTTCCATTAACCGCTTAACAGTAGCCACATTATTTTCGTTGACGGCAGTTGAAGGCCGCCCTTCACGAAATTCGTCATGTAAAGAAACTCGACTTCTCTCAAATTCAGTAAACTATCGCCTCACGGTGCTCAAACAAGGTGCTTCTCTCCCGAAAGTATTTTGAAGACGAGCGGCACAGTCTTGCGGAGAGAGAGAACTTTTAAAATCATAAAAAAACATCGCTCTAGAATCTTTTCGACTTAATTCCATTTTCGTTGCATACGTAGAACTTTGGTGTGTGATAAAAAACAATTGGCAAATGATTTTCCGCCAATTGTTTTTTTTTATTACTAAGAAGATTGCAACGTTTAAAAAAATATAACATTCGAAATTCAAATAGTTCCGATTAGCTAGAAGTGCAAAACTTTTAGTGTGTCCCATGTTTTTGGCATCTACAAAATAAAATAAAAAAATGCTCATAAACTAGAAAACAGGTCATATGTACTAAACATATATAATAATAAACCAAGGTGATGTTACTATCCAGAATTTAATTTATTAAATCCCAAGTTAAACTGTAAATAAATAAATATTGGATAGAAACAGGCGTTACTTGGCGAAAATCCATGACAAAACAATGGTAAGTAAAATGTTTTAAGAAAAAACTTTTTAAAATTATATAATAGCATTAATTTTTCGCAGAATTAAAAAGACAACAAAACGTCGACTATTGTTTCGCCTCTAAACGAGGCATTATTGCCATAAAAAGTTTTTTCTTAAAACATTTTACTTACCATTGTTTTGTAAATAAATAATTTATTAATCAATTTATAAATTTGTCACATAGGGCGAATTTTTTAAGGTACACTAGTATGAACAGTGTCCCTTTCGATAAAATATTTTTTTCGTCGTAGATACTTTCACTGTCGCATCACTAGCATTATCATACTTCGTACAAACGCGGTCATATAATTGCAACTAACCTAAAAAAATAGTTGCAATAAAACAATGGGGTAAGATGTTGAATTTTTATATAATTACACTGATTTCGATAAATAGAAGACATTATAAACGTCGACATATGTTTCACCTACTCACTTGTCTCAAGACATTCTCAAGACTGTCTCAAAGAGAACGGTTGTTCTCTTTGAGATTGTCTCAAGACATTCTCAAGACTGTCTCAAAGAGAACAGTTGTTCTCTTTGAGATAGTCTTGAGAATGCCCCGAGAACAGTTGTTCTCTTTGAGACAGTCTTAAGAATGCCTCGTGAGTAGGTGAAACATATGTCGACGTTTATAATGTCTTCTATTTAGCGAAATTAGTGCAATTATATAAAAATTCAATATCTTACCTCATTGTTTTATCATGGACTTTCGCCAGGTAACGCCTGATTCCTGATTAATTAGTTACAATTACCAGATAGTTGCAATTACAAGACTTGACCTTATTTAAAATTCTTTATATTTTTTTTTATATTGAAGAAAGTTAACAATATGTGGAATTTATGTTAGTATCCGTATGATTTAAAAAATAGATAGCTGGAATTTATGTTAGTATCTGTCGGAGCGGAAGACTTGTTTATGTTGAATTTGTTATTAAACGCGCTCAATTAAAAATAAATTGCTTTTATTATTTAAATAAGATGGTTTTCTACTAAATAGAAGTTTTAGTTGCCATAATGTCTGAAGAACAGTCAACTTTGACACCAGTATTACAACAGATATCGGTTCAACCCGAAATATCCATTAGTTTTTAAAAATAAACAGCAATAATAATTATAAAATTACACACCGCCCGCCGCCTTAACAGGCGTTCCCCTCGCTCACATGATTAGGCCCTATGGGTCATAAGTTACGAATAAAACAAATTGGCGTCTTGACAACTCACTAGACTAGATCCAGTTACGCGGCTGATATGACATTACACTAAAATGTTCAGTTTTTTTGCTGTAAAAGCGATCTGCTACATCAAGTTTAAAAGAATATGTTTTTACCTTTAATTTCTATCTAATATTTAATCAAATTATATTATTAATTTATTTTTAAACCTATTTATTTGCAATAATCACAATATTATATTTGGATGTTTCTATCAACATGGTGTCTAAAGTCCGCTGATCGGTCGAACGACTGACATGAGTGTTGTCACTCTCCTTTACCATGGCGCTCGGAGAGTTTGTCGTTATCCAATAATATCGCAGGAAATTTCAAAAAATGTGTTAATTGTGTCACGCGTTCGAAATTTTCTGCGATATCATTGGTTATCGACAAACTCATCCGATGCCATGCTAACAGGAATCCTGACAACTACTTTGTTATATGTCGCCATGACAACACGATGTACCAACTTAGATATAATAAAAAATTGCAAATGCAAAGAGATTCAATAAAATCATTATTGTAATCTTAAAACAAGTCGCATCTTGCCGTAGGTACCTATGCCTATGCATAGATCTTTAAAACTACGCAACGGATTTTTATGCGGTTTTCACCAATGGATGAAGTGGTTCTCAAGAAAGGTTATTAGGACATTTAAGGCTGGTTATTATATTTAAAGCTAGTTAAAGATATTTTCTCTGATCTGAGAATAACGTAAATACCCTTAATGTTACTTTTATATCATTCAGTTTAATACCTATTAATAATTGTGTCTTTTTTATCTAGCGCAACTTTGCCGGCGTGAACATTTTGTTAATACACATTAGCAATACGGACCTAGGCCTCAAACTAAGCCCGCTATTTTTATATTTCAAACTTACAGTTAGGTCTCTTTTCCATTGGACTATGGTATTCTACTTACCAGCCTGTCCATCAACACCCGCCATATACATGGGGCACACTAAAAGTTTTGCACTTCTAGTTAATCGGAACTCCGACTCGGAATTTCGATTGTTATATTTTTTTAAACGTTGCAACCTTCTTAGTAGTAAAAAATACAATTGGCAGGAAATCATTCGTCAATTGTTTTTTATCACACATCAAAGTTCTACGTATGCAACGAAAATGGAATTAAGTCGAAAATATTTTAGAGTGATGATTTTATATGATTTTCAAAGTTCTCTCTCTCCGCAAGACTGTGCCGCTCGTCTTCAAATGCTTTTGGGAGAGAAGCACCTTGTTTGAGCACCGTGAGACGATGGTTTGCTGAATTTGAGAGAGGTCGAGTTTCTTTACATGACGAATTTCGTGAAGGGCGGCCTTCAACTGCCGTCAACGAAAATAATGTGGCTACTGTTAAGCGGTTAATTGAAGAAAACCCGCGGATTACCTATGAGACAATTCGAGGACTATTGGGCATTGGTATGAGTCAAATCCAGAAAATTTTACACGTAGAATTGAAAGTTCGGAATCTTTGTTGTCGTTGGATCCCTCATGAACTGACAGCGGAGCAGAAGCGGGCTCGCGTGGAATGGTGCTCACAGATGCTACTGAAGTACGACCACGGACATTCTAATGCTGTTTATGACATTGTCACAGGAGACGAAACGTGGATTTATTGTTTGGAACCCGAAAAAAAAAACAGCAATCTTGTGAATGGGTGTTTGAAAATGAGAACAAACCAATAAAAGTGAGGCAGGCGAGAAACGTTGGTAAAAAATGGTCGCGTTTATTTCTCCGCTACGGGTTCCACCTGTACAATTCCACTTGAAGGTCAAAAGAGTGTTAATGCTGAGTGGTATTCTACCATTTGTTTACCCAGGGTGTTAGAAAAAGTTCGCGAAAGACGACCCAAAAGCCGCGTTCTCCTACATCATGATAACGCTTCTTCACACGCGGCCAATAAAACAAAGTCATTTTTAGCTCCCGAAAAAGTACAACTCGTCACCCATCCTGCGCATAGCCCCGACCTAGCACCCTGTGATTTCTGTATTTTCCCCAAAATCAAAGATTTGATGAGAGGTTTCACTTTTACCAACTCCGAAGAGGCAGTGATAGCGTTCAATCAGCACGTAGAAAACATGCCTTCAGGTCTGTGGTCCTCCTGTTTTAAAAAAGGGTTCGATCGCATGAAAAAATATTTAAAATGTATAGGAGAGTATTTTGAAAAGCAATAAACATAATATTTTGGTTTTAACATGTTGTTTTTTTTAAGCTACGCAAAACTTATAGTGTGACCTATACTGACCTGTTTCATCAATCTCCTTTCATCCGTCTTTTCTACCTGCCCGAACCATCTAAGCATCCCTTTATCTAGATCACTACACACCGCATAGTTCCCGTATCACGCGGCTGTTCCTCACTTTAGCCATACTTTTCAAACTTCTCAGTTTCACTCCACACTGCATGTATTTTACTTTCATGCTTCTTCTGCCACACCCAATATTCACTACCGTACAAAAGTGTAGGGACAAGCACTCCTCTACGCACAGCCATCCGGGCCTTCTGACCGGACCTTCTGACTGTTCATAAAGTTATGCAGTTACCCAATCACTTGAATCCCTGCCATAACTCTTCGTTTAATATCATCGTCATAATAACCTCTATCCCTTGTAAACTTGGACCCAAAGTGCACAAACTCTTTCACTTGGTCCACTTTTTCTCCTTCAATCACAGTCACACATTTGTATATTATATCGTACAAAATGTTGAAACTGGTCAATACCCATACCAAAATCCAATCTTGATAATTTTTTTAGCTAGAGATATCCAGGGAAATGTTCCTCTGAATAGCAACGGGTACAGTGGCGAGCGGTGTTTGCGTTGTTTGCGATATTCGGACTTATAATATTTGCACAAACCAAAATGATCCTACAAAAGTTTTGGATACAACTAAGGTTATGAATTTTACTGGTGGATGCAGAAAGTTCGAAAAAGCAGTAGGCGTAAGGAACCCACAGATGTTAATATTTTTAGTCTTACTACTTGAACGTTACTTTCCAGGGTGGTCATTGCTGCCAGCATTTTGGGAAGTATTCAGTCAGTGACGACGTCAATGAATTGTTCCACGAACTTTGTAAATATTGTAATTTTGCTAAATAATACTTATTTATATGTTTATAAATAGTAAAAAAGTCTTGTTTTCATAAACGACATCCACCTTTGTGACATTTTTGAAATCTGATTTTCCTAGTCGATTCATCAAATTTATCGATAACGTGTATCGACACTGTTACATCAAAAGTGGGCGGTAACTTTTTGTCTTGTCATTATAGTGTTATGATACAAAATGTAATATGTATGTGTTTGTGAAAATGTTAATGTGTTATTCTTATTGTCATGTGTGAGTTTCGTAGTGGCACCCGATTGGGTTTGAGCGTCTGAGAATGTTTGCGTGTCGATGACCCCCCCGCACCAAACATGGCAGACTTTTATGTATCGGGAAAATGCATAATGCCTTGTCCCGTCGTATACGGCGACAGCGTATACGACGACCACGTTGGTTTATGTAAAATTATGACATTTCCATACAATGCTGGCTTTACCGAGGGTTCACCAATCCAGAAGTTGACGAATACAGAATAGGTCAGAAACAGAAGTAGTTACAACCAGAAGCGGGTAGATTAAGAAACCTTCCTACTTCTTTAATCCCACCAATGTATTGAAGGAATAAAAATATAAGGATAAAAATCGTTCCCAACCCAATTACATAAAGAGGATACGTACAGTTTGCCGCAGTAATCGCATTGTAGTGTCCCTGTTCGATGTGTAATAAGGTGTAAACCTAGTTCTCGGTATGTGGGATAGTGCTCTGTACACCGTGAACATACGATTTTCCCTTCAGACCTCCCGCCGTTGATTTGGTGCTCGTAGAGTTCTTGCGACGTTTGAAAGTTTTGGTGGCAACTCGGGCACCTGTGGATTAAAAAAATAAGTATAATTAAGTGTCGTCGCACACGGGCCACATGCGACAGTCACAAACGCCCTCGCCACCGCACCGGTATAATTTCTGTAGATTTCATATACATTTTTCATGGACCCGCAGCACACGATTGACGCCCTGGAATGTGGCCCGTTAATAATACGTTTCTATATACTCGTAAAATTGGGTTTGTAACTGGATACCCGGTGCCTTTCTTTGGAATGCGGTTTTTAAATGAATTCGTTTTGGGTACCTCTTCTACTGTTCTGTGTCATTTCCCGTCACTTTCCGATTATGCTCTGTGCTCGTCACATTGCTACGTAGGTGACTTTGATTTACAAAAAAATTAGAAAATGGAGTGGTCGCCGAAACTCCTTGATAATAGAATCCTGAAGGTTCTCTAACGTGACAAGTGGAACGCTCTCAGTATATTAGCTGGGAGTACCTATCTCTATCTACCAATAACTTGTCATTAGATGCTATTTCAATTATCAAATACCTTTCATTTTAGACCTCATTCACCGAAATCGAAGTCTAGCCGTTAGGCCTGTAGAGGGTAACAAAGAAAACTAGATATCTACGCGCGTAAAACATAAACCCTCTCGCAGCCGGATAAAAATAAGAGTAGTCATTGCAAATTTGCTCACTTAAATATGCTCGGCTGTAGATGGAACGCCATGTGTTCAATAATTTTCTTAGGATAGAAATAATGAAACTTCTTTTCACAACAGGTTACGTAACCGGGTACACCGTGTCTGTTTTTGTAGTGTTTCATCAAAGATCGGAAATGGAAACCACTTTCGTGGCAAATGCAGCATTCCATTTTGTAAAACAGAGTTATTTGTCTATCCAACGCTATACCCTGCTTGGCAGGCTTGCCGTCGATTAGCACTATGGGGTCTAGGTTATCGTTGCAGTAATTGATGTCGTCGTCTGAATACGTATTAATTTTGAGTACTTTAGTAGTGTTTGAGCTAACGTTTGTGCTACTGAGTAACTGTTTATCTAAGTTTTCCGTGTGAGCAAATTCTTCTAACGTCATAGATTCCATAAATTTTAAATCCGACGCGTTCTTTTTCTTTTTCGGCGTTATTATTTGTTGTACTTTGGAATCACCATGCTGATATTCTGTGGGTATTGAAAATGACTTAACTTTGGACAAGTTGACAGCTTTCTTTGGCTCTTCTGGAACGTTTTGAGTGGATAGTGCGCCCACAACAAACTGTGCTCTGTCGTTAGAAGCCCAAGCGTCACGTTTTTCTTCCGCTTTCACTTTATGAAATTCCAGAAATTTTTGTGTCTTTTCAACTTTAACTGTATACAAATATAAGGCTGAGATATGTTGTAGACACTCATGGCATATTGCTTTTGGTAAGTTATCGTCTGTGCGAATCTGAAAACGCAAGATTTATTATATATTAAAATAGACAGGTATGTGATGAATATGATGATGGTGACAGTATTTCTTTAAACGTTTGTTTTAATTCTTATACAAGATCATTAGACAGTCAATCTAGTCTTCGGTAATGAAAACGTTGAATTAATAATCTAAAATCTTACCACGACATCGAAAAGCCTCTTGATTTTTCGTTTAACTTCACCACTCAGCGGCTTTAGTTTCACTACATCATTACATAGGCACATGCGACATGACAATTCACGTACTATAGTTTTCTCAAAAGACTGAAAATCGTTCATGCTGATAAATTTCTGATAATATTTATTCTTTATGTTATTTCTACATGACAAAAAACTATTTTTTACTCGTTTTTACAATTTTGATACAAATGTGACAGATGTTTGGTTGTACTTTTAATCCTTCCTGGTGATACAGCGGCCAGTGTAAAATTAATAAAGTTTCCGTAGACATCCTATATGTCTTCGGAAACTTTTTTTACATTTTACTATAGTCGTAACCAATGAGTAAACGTAGGTAGTAAAGGGTCAAGACGACACGCACCGGGGCTCGCCTCCTCGAGGTCTCCGGTGCCTCCAGCGGCCCTAAAGCTGACGCCCTAGAGGCTCAGCTTAGGGATGCGCTGGACGCAGAAGCCGTCCGCGTCACCAGACCCACCAAATACACCGCATTGCGCTTCACGGGTCTGGATGCGGGCGGCTGCCCCCGTGACCAGGTGAAGGCTGGAGATATCTCCTTCGGCTCCACTGGTCACGGGATGACAGTCGTCCAGTGCCCCGTCGCGGCGGCACTGAAAGTGGCGGACGGACGAAGCCTCCTCGTAGGGGGCTTCCTAAAGGCGCAGGTGCACCTCCTTCGTGCCCGGGAAACCAGATGTTTCCGGTGCATGGTGGTGGGGCACCACGGAGTGCAGTGCACAGCGGAAGTCACCGTGGGCGATCGGTGCTTCCGCTGCAGCCGGCCCGGTCACAAGGCATGTGCCTGTGACGCCCCGCCTTGCTGCTTTAGATGCGAGGCGGAGGGCAAGACCGCGGATCACCGGGTCGGCAGCACAACCTGCGGCGCCTCGAGACCAAAACCTCATCCGTCCGCTGAGAGCGGTGGGGGTGCCGCCATTGCGCGGCCAGTTGTTTCGCGGCGGGATGCGGTTATGGACGCCCATTAATGTCTGACACCCGTATCCGTATCCTGCAAGTGAATTTGAACCACTGCCGTGCTGCTCAGGATCGTCTGTACCAGAGCATCCGGCAGTGGTCCATAAATTTGGCCGTGGTCGCCGAGTCGTACTACGTCCACCCGGGAAGCCCGGTGGATGAGGATGGCTCGGCCTGTTGTATCTTTGGGGGGTCCGCCGCAGACAACTCGCGCCTTGCGATCATTGCAAGGGGCCGCGGTGTGTTGCGGCGGACTATGATGGGTTGGCAGTCGTGACCTACATCTCGCCGACATTGGACGAGACTCAGTTTGAGCTATGGCTCACTGAGCTCAACGTCGTCTTCGCTGCGTGCCGTCCTCGCCCTGTCCTGCTCCTGGGAGACTTCAACGCCTGGCGTGAGGCGTGGGGCTCTCGGGAAACCAGGGACAAGGGGAGGCTTCTTGAGGACTGGACCAGAACACGTGGTCTGCAGGTCCTCAACCGGGGGAATGTCGCCACCTTCTGGCGGCGGGGGACCAGCTCGGTCGTGGACGTATCGTTCGCGACTTCTGCCCTCGCCGCCCGTATTACTGGCTGGTGCGTGGAGGAGGGTGAGGAGACGCACTCGGACCATCGGTACATACGGTTCGATGTTGTCCCCCCACCCAACCTCCCACAGCCGGTAGAAAATCCCCCGGATTCGCGTTGGGCACTTCACCATCTTGATCGGGAGACTCTCCTGGAGGCATCCATCGTGCAGGCCTGGATTCAACCGCCGGACTGGCCTGCCGATGTGGATGCCGAGGCGGAGTAGTTCAGGAGAGCCATGTCGGAAATCTGTGATGCGGCGATGCCTAGGGTTACACCCAGACCGGCAAGGAAACAGGTGTACTGGTGGTCGCCGGAGATTGCACAGCTGCGGCGTAACGTGCTACGCCGACGATACCCTCGTCACGGCGCGGGTGCAACGTACCAGGAGGCAGCACTCAAGGTCACGACGGGTGTTGCTCAAGTCGTGGGTTGGATATGGCGGCTGGGACTGGAGGTGGCCTTGCACAAGTCCAAGGTTCTGTGTCTTCTTTGTTTTCTGTGACCTCAGAACGGTCCACCTGAACGGAACGGTCCAGCATAAATGTGGGAGGCGTTAGCATCAGCATCAAGCCCTCGATGAAGTACCTAGGGATCGTACTTGATAGCCGATGGAACTTCGGACCACATTTCCGAAGTTTGGTCCCCAAGGTGACGCAGGCATCGGTAGCGCTTTCGCGACTGCTGCCCACACAGGCGTGGAGCGGGACCACAGGCCTGCGTCTCGAGAAATCGAGGACCAGCGGTCCCAACTCCGCCAGGATCTCATGGAGTCATGGAGGGTGCGACTTGAACAACCCAAGGGGGGTACCACCACCACCATCATCGCGGAGGTGAGACCGATCATGGACGATTGGCTGCAGAGGCAGCATGGTGACCTCACGTTTCGTGGGACGCAGATCGTTACCGGGCATGGATGCTTCGGTAGCTATCTGTCAGCATCCATCGTGGTGTCAACACTGCGAGGTTTCCGACGACGACACCGCACTCCACACGTCTGTGGAGTGCTCAGCGTGGGCGAGTCAGCGCCGGGACCTCGTAATGGGTCTGGGCGTGGATACCCTCTCGCTGGAGACCATGCTTCAAGCCATGGTCTCCAGCGGGAGTAGGTGGAACGCGGCTGTGTCCTTCTGCGAGCAAGTCGTGCTCACGAAGGAGGCGGCCGAGAGGGAGAGGGAGCGTACCCTCCCCGCCGAGTTCCGTATTCAGCGGCGAGGGTGCCGCAGACTCATCTACGCCCAAGACCATCGACCTCCATGATCGGGGCCTGAGGACAGCGGGATCACCACCCGGCGTCCTTACAGAAGCAGGCTAGAAGGGTTGCGTGCTGCAGGGCCTTTGCCCTATAGCATGCAACCAGATTCACTCACCCTACCCTAATGACGCGGGATTCGCATCCCGATCTAACCCCCGCAGAGACCACAGTGGTGGTCAAAGTCCGCCGGGCGCCACTGGAAATACGTTCTGCCTGGAACCAGAGACGCCCGGCAACAGACGTTAGAGCGGCCGCGGCCCGGCAACGACCGCAAAACTAAAAAAAAAAAAGGTAGTAAAGGGTTAATACCAAATACACAGTTTAAAACGGCTGTTTAAATCCAACGATGTTCTATTGAACACTGTTGGTTTTAAACCGTGTAAACACGTTTAAAACCGCGTTTGCAATAGTGTATTTATCCCTTTAGGTCCATGGTCATATTTCACAGAGATCAATGGCCATGCCTACCCTTAATACACTCCTACAGTTTGTATGGGAATTGCTATAGGCTGTCGTCGTAGATCATGTCCATGCTACTTTCGTTTCCCAGCACTTTCAGAAGAAAAGATACTTGAAGATGTAGATACCTTCTTTGCAACATAAAATATTTGTTCATGTCCTATTTATTTATTTAATTTGAATCTTTCACATGTTTAGGTTTATATTTTGCACACATCGATTTGCGCCATCGTTACACCGAGAAATATAACATTTGTCATTGAATAAATTTACCTTCTAAATGTAAGCTAAATTTATTGCCTATCAAAACATTAATTCATGTGTTATATAATTTGTGTTTACTTGAGCATACTGTAAACAAGAGATGTCCTCTGTTAATTAACCTGACCGCTTCGGTTCGAAAAAGGTAGGTTGTAACTGGAAACATTAAATATAAGAGGTGTACAAATAAATTACAATATCTACCTACTACTTGGTAAGGTGCCTGGTGATATTAAGTGCCCCTAGACAGATTCTAGGTGCCAAACTGAACAAACATGTATACAATCTTACAATATGAATTACAAAAACTTTAGTGTTGGGCTGGATTCGAACAAGCGAAATTTTAGACCCTTAGCAACGGCGTTGCCGCGGCCGCCCGCAACACAGTCATGGGGCCCGCCTGGGACCAACCACCCCAGGAGGCTGCCCCACATGTTGCGCATAATCCTGATGTGGGATCGCCGCTCCGGGTGGTAACCCGTGTGGGGTAGCGGCAGCCTTGCATCAGGGGGGTTTGGGAGCCCTTCCGTCCGACGAGTCGGCTCTGACCTAACCACACGGTTCTAGACAAAGCTAGTCCCTGCGCTTTGTCATTTACTGCTGCACCAAATGTCGCCCTGTCTTCACGCTTCTTCTTCTTCAAATCTACAATGGCAGTGCAACAAAAAAGAAGTAAACGTTTCACAGCGGCCCCAGGAAACCCCACAACTTCACTTTTCGAGGCGGAGTTCACTAACATCCGTGGACTCCATGCGAACCTCGATACCGTCCACCATCACCTTGAGATGGCACGGCCCGCTGTGATGTTCCTCACGGAGACACAAATACGCCGCCCTGACGACACGTCTTACCTGTGTTACCCCGGCTATGTCATCAAGGAACAATTTCGAGACAAAGCCGGGGTGTGCGTGTTCGTTAGGGCGGATGTTTGCTGCCGCCGGTTGCGCTGCCTAGAGAGCGCCCCTCCAACTCCATCCTTTGGCTGCACGTAGACCATGACTCTATGAGCCAGATCTATGTGTGCGTCTACCGTTCCCACACAGGGGATTCTGAGACAACAAAGCTCTTCCAGTACCTCAGCGAGACGGCTGAATAAGCGCAGGTGCGGTTCCCGAACGCTGACCTAGTATTTCTGGGGGACTTCAATGGCCATCACATTGAATGGCTGTGGTCCCTCAGGACTGATCATGCGGGTAGGGCTGCCCATGCGTTTGCTCTCTCCCACGGTCTGACCCAGATGGTATGCGGGATCACCCGGATACCAGACAGGTCAGATCACACGCCCGCTCTGCTATATCTACTGCTGACGAGTCGCCCAGCCCAGTACAGTATTTCGGTAGGCCCCATTGGGTAGTTCTGACCACTGTGTTGTTCACGCTGGCATGAAGGTGTCACCTTCTGCACGTGCTGTACAAACGTCACGACGACTATGGCACTACACGTCAGCGGATTGGGACGGTCTACGCGATTATTATGCGTCCGTCCCCTGGAGCCAGTGCTGCTTTGTAGGAAAGGCTCCTTCGGATAGCGCTTCTGCGATTGCTGGTGAGATTAGTTTAGGGATGGAATATTACATCCCTTTCACTGATGTCGCCAGTATCCGCAGAGCCCGTCCCTGGTTCAGGCGAAATTGTGCCAAAGCTGTTCTACAAAAACAGTCGGCATATCGCGCCTGGATCAGGGCCCGGGCTGTGTGCGACCCAAACGTGAGCCACCTCAAAGCAACGTACAACCGGGTCACAAAATCCAGCAAGAGGGCATTTAAGAGAGCGGATGCCCAGCGCGTCGCGTGGCTTAGTCAGGAGCTCACTTCCCATCCCACGGGCAGCCGTGGATACTGGCAACTGGCCAAAGCCGTGCAATCTAACTTTTGTCCGCCATCGCTGCCACCGCTGCGTTACCCAGATGGAACACTGGCTCACAAAGCCCAAGAGAAAGCGGATATGCTCGCTGACCTCTTTGCGGCTAATTCCCGGGTCGACGACCGTGGCCTGCAGCCCCCCGCCATCGCCAACTGTGGCCACACTATACCTGACATTGTACTCAGGCAATGCGATGTACGGGCAGTGCTGCGATCACTCGACACGCGGAAAGCCAGTGGCCCTGACGGCATTCCGGCGGTGGTACTTAGGAAATGCGCAGCTGAGTTGTCTCCTGTACTAACTCGTCTGTACCGCCTGTCTTACTCCACATCGTGCCGGAGGTCTGGAAGGAGGCGAACGTACAACCCATTCCCAAGAAAGGTGATCGGTCTGATCCAGGCAACTATCGACCCATAGCTGTCACCTCAGTCATCTGCAAGGTGTTTGAGCTGATCATCAACAAACAGCTCATGCGATACCTCGAAGATCACTCGCTAATAAATGATTGGCAATACGGCTTCAGGCCAAAACGATCAACGGGTGATGTGGGTGCCTCACCCCAGACATGCGTTACGAATGCCAGAAGAAGATGGAAAGGCCCGGCGAGTCCTTGGCGATTAGCCTGGACATCGCCAAAGCCTTCGATAGAGTCTGGCATGCTTCGCTCCTTTCCAAGCTTCCGACATATGGTCTACCTCCTCAACTGTGCAGCTGGATGGCCAGATTTCTGAACGAACGCCGAATGCGGGTACTGTGCGATGGCCAGGCTTCTCGCTTTTTGTTAGTGAATGCCGGGGTACCGCAGGGGTCCGTGCTGTCACCAACTCTCTTCCTTCTGCATATCAATGATAGGCTATCCCTCGGGAACATTCATTGCTATGCAGATGACAGCACATTGCACGGGAGCTACTGGGCTCGTCCGGCGGCAGGGCGGTTGGAGATTGAGGAGGATAGACAACAATTCGTGGTTGATCTCGACAGGAACCTCTACTGTATCTCTCAATGGGGTACCGAGAACCTGGTCGAGTTCAATGCTCGCAAAACACAGGCGTGCGCATTTACACCGAAGAATTCTCCTTTCCTTCGCCTACCCTATCTTCAGAATACATTATTACCAATGAAGGACAACCTTGACATCCTTGGCGTAGACGTTCGTCGAGAGCTCAATAATAAAAACTACATTGTAAGATGTCTAGGGCTAGCTTCGCGGAAACTAGGAATACTGAATAAGGTAAAGCGATTCTTTACATCGGACCAGAGGTGTCTGCTGTACAAGACGCAGATTAGACCCTGCGTCGAATACTGCTCTCATCTCTGGCACGGCTCCGCGTAGTATCTGCTGGACGCTCTCGACGCTATGCAGCGACGGGCTATCCGTATTATAGATTGTCCGGATGTAACGGGAAGCATTGAGCCGCTAGCTCAGCGCCGAACAATAGCTTCCTTGGCCGCATTCTACCGTATTTACCACGGCGAGTGTTCTGGAGAGCTCTTCAATCTGATCCCACCCTCTTCCTTCCGATCCCGAACAACGCGTGCCGGGCAGAGATGCCACTCCCACACAGTGGATAGCATGTTCGCGAGAACCGAACGTTTTAAACGTTCGTTTCTCTGCCGAACGATAGTGGCCTGGAACGCCCTGCCTGTGCACGTGTTTCCTCCCACATATAATCCTGGGTTCTTTAAGCGGAGCGTGAAGAGGCACATCAGTAGGTCGTCAAGTTAAGGGCCACTCTCTATAGTATTGTGTGCTGTGAGAGAGGCCCACAATCGCTAGGCGTCGTCACGACTTACCACCAGGCGGGCGGCGTCAATTTGGCGAACCGAATATAAAAAAATAAAAAAAACCTACGACAAACTTATTATTTGCGGTTGGTACAGTACTCGGGTCAAGGGATCGAACCGCAAAATTAAGTTTGTTTTCTATTAAATATACTTTTCCGGGATAAAAAGTACCCAGTGTGGTGCCCAGGATATTAAAGAATAATTATACCAAGTTGTATCGTAATCGAACCAGTAGTTTTTGCGTGATGCCTGAACAGACATACAGACAACCTCTAGGTTCTAGGGATCGAACCGCAAAATTAAGTTTGTATTTTATTGAGCGAAGCGAGCGTAGCGAGCGGAGATCCTTATCAGGTGATGGAGTCACCTGATAAGGATCTCCGCTCGCTGCAACTCGATGTGAAATTGTTTCTCGACAACTACCCAACCGATTTTCATGATTTTTTCACTCAAATCAAGCATTCTCAGGAGCAGGTTTTGTTCGAGACCGTATTTTGATTTAGGACCCTCAAAAAAAGTTATTGACCAAAAATATGTCTACAACCGATTTTCATGATTTTTTCAGTCAAAAATCAAGCATTCTCAGGAACAGGTTTTCAATCGGTTCATAAAAAAAAATGTAGATCTAAAGTAACACGCAGGCGGTGCTACGGACAACTGCTAGTAGATTGAAAAAGGCCTTAATAGAAATAGTCGCTTCGCTTAATTGCATGCTGCAGCACAGTACCACGGCAGCGACCGCAGCTCCTAGTTGTATCGTAGGTCACACTATAAGTTTTGCGTAACTTAAAAAAACAACATGTTAAAACCAAAATATTATGTTTATAGCTTTTCAAAAACTCTCCTTTACATTTTAAACATTTTTTCATGCGATCGAACCATTTTTTAAAACAGGAGGACCACAGATCTGAAGGCATGTTTTCTACGTGCTGATTGAACGCTATCACTGCCTGTTCGGGGTTGGTAAAAGTGAAACCTCTTACCAAATTTTGATTTTGGGGAAAATACAGAAATCACAGGGTGCTAGGTCGGGGCTATGCGCAGTATGGGTGACGAGTTGTACTTTTTCGGAAGCTAAAAATGACTTTGTTTTGTTGGCCGTGTGTGAAGAAGCGTTGTAATGATGTAGGAGAACGCGGCTTTTGGGTCGTCTTTCGCGAACTTTTTCTAACACCCTGGGTAAACAAATGGTAGAATACCACTCGGCATTAACACTCTTTTGACCTTCAAGTGGAATTGTACAGATGGGATGGGAGACCCGTAGATGAGAAAAAAATGCGATCATTTTTTTACCAACGTTTCTCGCCTGCCTCACTTTTGTTGGCTTGTTCTCATTTTCAAACAACCATTCACAAGACTGCTGTTTTTTTTTGGGTTCAAAACTATAAATCCACGTTTCGTCTCCTGTGACAATGTCATAAACAGCATTAGAATGTCCGTGGTCGTACTTCAGTAGCATCTGTGAGCACCATTCCACGCGAGCCCGCTTCTGCTCCGCTGTCAGTTCATGAGGGATCCAACGACAACAAAGTTTCTGAACTTTCAATCTTCGTGTAAAATTTTCTGAATTTGACTCATACCAATCCCCAATAGTCCTCAAATTGTCTCATAGGTAATCCTCGGGTTTTCTTCGATTAACCGCAATAGCCACATTATTTTCGTTGACGGCAGTTGAAGGCCGCCCTTCACGAAATTCGTCATGTTTTTATTTTTTTAAGTTCCGCGGTCCAAGGCCGCGGCCGCTCTAACGTCCGTTGCCGGGTGTCTCTGGTTACAAGCAGAACGTATTTCCAGTGGCACCCGGCGGACTTTGACCACCTCTGTGGCCTCTGCGGGGGTTCGGTCGGAATGACAATCCCGCGTCGTTGGGGTAGGGTTTTATCCCGCGTCAGTAAGTGAATCTGGTTGCGTGCTATGGGGCCAAGGCCCCGCAGCACGCAACCCTTCTAGCCTGCTTCTGTAAGGACGACGGGTGGCGATTCCAGAATAGTCTTGGGCGTAGATGAGTCTGCGGCGCCCTCGTCGCTGACTACGGAACTCGGCGGGGAGGGTACGCTCCGTCTCCCTCTTGGCCGCCTCCTTCGCGAGCACGATTTACTCGCAGAAGGACACGGCCGCGTTCCACCTACTCCCGCCGGAGACCATGGCTTGAAACATGGTCTCCAGCGAGAGGGTATCCACGCCCAGACCCACTACGAGGTCCCGGCGCTGACGGTTGTGGAGTGCGGTGTCGTCGTAGGAAACCTCGCAGTGTTGACACCGGGGTGTGACCTCACGACGGATGCGAAACAGATAGCTACCGAAGCATCCATGCCCGGTAACGATCTGCGTCCCACGATACGTGAGGTCACCATGCTGCCTCTGCAGCCAATCGTCCATGATCGGTCTCACTGCCGCGATGATGGTACCACTATCATCACGGCGGTGCTCCACTTGGGTTGCTCAAGACGCACCCTCCATGACTCCATGAGATCCTGGCGGATTTGGGACCGCTGGTCATCGATTTCTCGAAACGCAGGCCTGTGGTCCCGCTCCAGCGCCTCCTTGCGCCATTGGAACAAGGACGCAAGGGCTCTCGCTTCTAGGTCCCATGGAGGGGTCCCAGCTAGGAGACATGCAGCCTCTCTGGAGATCGTGCGGTAGCCCCTTATTGTTTTGACGGCCAACAACGGTTCCTCAACGCTCTGTTAAGGAGCGTTGAGTTGTTGGCCGTCAACCTCGCCGCCCATACGGGAGCCCCGTATAGGGCCATACTCCGCACGATCCCCAGGTACAGTCTCCAGCAGGAAGCGTTGGGTCCGTTTAGGTTGGGCACCAGTCGCGAAAGCGCGACCGATGCCTGTGTCACCTTGGGGACCAAACTTCGGAAATGTGGTCCGAAGTTCCATCGGCTATCAAGTACGATCCCTAGATACTTCATCGAGGGCTTGATGCCGATGCTTACGCCTCCCACATTTATGCTGGAATCTGAGGCATTTCAGGTGGACCGTTCCGATGTCTGTGAAAACACAGAACCTCGGACTTGTGCAAGGCCACTTCCAGACCCAGCCGCCGTATCCGACACACGACTTGAGCAACACTCGTCGTGACCTTGAGTGCTGCCTCCTGGTTCGTTGCACCCCGCGCCGTGACGAGGGCATCGTCGGTGTAGCACGTTACGCCTACGCCCTCAGGCAACACACCCCGCAGCACCCCGTTGTAGCCGATGTTCCACAGAAGCGGGGGTCACACGCGGGGGAACAGGGGTACCGACCCCTGTGGAACACCGCACGACACATCCCGCCGAGCTGGCCCGAGCCAGCTGGGGAAAGCTATGGCCCTTTCCGGGAGATAGGCCCTGACAATACGACGGAGGTAGAGAGGTGTTTCCTGATACACGAGCGCCTCCCTAACGCAGCTCCATGGCAAGGTGTTGAACGCGTTGGCGATGTCAAGAGACACCGTCACCACCACCTTTCCCTGCGAGACTGCTTCCTCCGTCAGGCTCTTCACGCGCATGATCGCGCTCACGGTGGAGCGTCCCCGACGGAAACCATACTGGTAGTCCGCCAGGTCTGGCCCCACTGTCGTGAGATGCTCGACGAGGCGTTCCGCGATAATTCGCTCAAAGAGCTTACACACCTCGTCGAGCAACACGATCGGCCAGTATCCGGACGGTGAGTCCACCGGCCGCCCCATAATAACGCGTGCAACTAATTCCGTGTAGGAAACAGGCGTACCGGTACGCAAACGGACTGCCTGGTACTTCTACTGCCCCGCATTCGCCTTACGGATCAGGACCAGTTTCCCCGTCCTCCACACCTTGGGAAACTGGCCCCTTTCGAGGAATGCACTAAAGAGCCCCATCAGTCGAGGCCCGAGTTCTTCGAGGAAATTCGTCATGTAAAGAAACTCGACCGACTCGACTCGACTCGACCTCTCTCAAATTCAGCAAACCATCGCCTCACGGTGCTCAAACAAGGTGCTTCTCTCCCAAAAGCATTTTGAAGACGAGCGGTACAGTCTTACGGAGAGAGAGAACCTTTTAAATCATAATAAATCTTCGCTCTAAAATCTTTTCGACTTAATTCCATTTTCGTTGCATACGTAGAACATTGATGTGTGATAAAAAACAAATGACAAATGATTTCCCGCCAATTGTTTTTTTTATTACTAAGAAGGTTGCAACGTTTCAAAAAATATAACATTCGAAATTCAAGCAGTTCCGATTAGCTAGAAGTGCAAAACTTTTAGTGTGCCCCATGTATACTTTTCCGAGATAAAAAGTAAGTACGTGCCCAGGATATTAAAGAATAATTATACCAAGTTTCATCGTTATCGAGTCGGTAGTTATTGCGTGATGCCTGAACAAACAGACAGACAGATAGACAGACAGACAAAAATTTTTTTTATCCAATTTTTGAGTTCTAGTAACACCCCCTGCCATTTATTTTTTTGATATTTTCAATGTACAGAATTTTCACTTCTACAGATTTATTATAAGTATAGATAAGTATACAGGGTGTTACGAAAAGGTTATATCAACCCGAAGCCCGCATCATCACCTGGTCGATCATAACCATTTTCGATATATGGCATAAAATTTAAAAAGATATTTCAAATCAAAACAAACGTGTCCCAACGCTACGGCTTGACGTAGCTACAACTAGACAACTGGACAACTAGACAACAACGGAGAAAGGAGTTTAAAAATCAACAAACCCAATTGCCAAAAATAGAATAAAAAAATAAATCAGTAATGACATGACATATCATGTCACTCAAAGGTATGTAAACAAACAAGATATAAAAAGAATGAAATAATTACAAATAGTAAGTAATTATGCACACGACAGTACACAGTATTTTTAGGTATCAACGCTCACGGTACAACTCCCTGGCTGCGCTCAAATTGCCTTCTGATGCTCCTACACAAAGCATCATCTCGTAATACTCTTCGTTACTCAGAGCCATTACTACACAACACAATCACTATCACACACAACTCACAAATTAACACACTAAACAACTATTTAGCTACCTCACTGCACAAAGCAAAGAATGCAACTGAACTGACCTGTGACCTTGCTAAATGATATTGATGATAAAATTCTAGGAAAATTCAAACGGCGACCGAAGCCGACCGAACGCACGGCTTCGTGCGGCATCGCTTGATGCGAAACAGAGACAAAATGTTCCTACCAGGAGTGAGACTTTCACAAGCGCGCATTATTTGTACCTATTTTGATGTCGATGACCGAAGTAGCTGATTTTAGTTCTAGTGTTGTTAAACAAGTGTGTATTTTATTCGGTAATAATGTTTTTTTTTATGAACTTTTTTTTTCTTCTCTGGCGGTCGCCACATATCGAAACGGGTTCTGGCCGACCAGCTGGTTGGGCTGGCTTCGGGTTGATATAACCCTTACGTAACACCCGGTAGATGTAAATGTTTGCAACTTGCATACAACTTGTGACGTCATACTTGGATGCAAACCTTGCATAATGGAATAGCGCCCTTAAAGTGGGTAAGTAAGTATAGATAGGATACGTAGGTAGTTTCACAAGTGTTGAATAATTGATAAGATTTAGCGTGCAACGAACAGGGAAGAAGTTGGGGGAGGCCTTTACTGTGAAGTGAAGTGAAGTGGGAGAAAATATAAAAAAAAAATTTTAAATATAACTTTTATAGTTTCAAGTCTTTTAGTTTAATCTATAAAGAAGAACTCTTTCGATTCTTAATACATTTGTCTAGTATTTCCGCACCGCAACGCCTCTATTACTTTGGCTGCGGCCGCTACAAAGCCTTGGCCCGATTGTGTTACTGTTCCTATAACTTAGCCGAATAGGATTGGTAAGTACTTAGTGAAGTATCTACCAACCTACCTACTTCTTTGTGAAAATGAAAATGGACAAAATCCGTGGACTTAAAAAAAACACATAAGCTCACTGTATAGCTACCAAATAGGTTGGTACTTATTTTCAGATCGCTCCGCGTTTGCCTAAAAGGATTAATTAAAAGTGTTACATGCTTGATGAAGCAGAACTGCATTTTCAAAGCGTTCTTATTAATATCGATGAACTGTGTGAAATGTTACTAATAAAATATTTTCAGAAAATAATATTGTACCTACCTAGTTACTTACATGCCTAGCTATAATGTGAATTAATTCTAAAACAATGTTTTGTTAGACAAATTTTACACATAACTAAAATCACTCATGATTCTCCACAGGGGTAAGCAGTTTTTTTTTTTTTTAATTCCGCCGCCCAAGGCCGCGGCCGCTCTAGCGTCCGTTGCTCTGGTTACTAGCAGAGGGTATGTCCAGTGGCGCCCGGCGGACTTTGACCACCTCTGTGGTCTCTTCGGGTGTTGGGTCGGGACGAGAATCCCGCGTCGTTGGGGTTGCGTGCTATGGGGCAAAGGCCCCGCAGCACGCAACCCTTCTAGCCTGCTTCTGTAATGACGGCGGATGGCGATCCCGCCGTCCTCAGGCCCCGATCATGGAGGTCGATAGTCTTGGGCGTAGTCGCGGAGTCTGGGGCGCCCTGGCCGCCGACTACGGAACTCGGCGGGGAAGGTACGCTCCCTCTCCCTCCCGGCCGCCTCCTTCGCGAGCATGACTTGCTCGCAGAAGGACACGGCCGCGTTCCACCTACTCCGGCGTAGTAGGCGTAGCCGGAGTAGGAGGGGTAAGCAGTGGCTTTTTTGTGGCCCATATTTTCATCACTGATTTTGTTGGTCTCGCCAAAATCAGGGGCCAACCTAACCTGACCAGGAATTCAACTATCGGCTAGAAGTTCCCCCCTTGGTCTTGGTCTTCTTATACTCGTATCTTTGTGGGATTCATGTACCCCAATTCTAGTGTCCGTTATGCTAGCGTACACAAGAGCTATATCGAGTTGGTTACTATGCCATTAAACTCTGCGTAAATACTGCCTAATTAGTGTAAAAATAAAAAAAACTCTTCCTCTTTAGTCTAGGAAATAAACACCAATTTCACTGTGTACGCTGGGGTCACGATCAAGCTAGCGTACACATGGCCGTACTCGAAAACTGCTAATTGTAAAGCAACAGAGTTTACACACAAAAATAGTGCTGTAATACTTGTCCTACTATGCAAAATTTCATAACGATTGCTCTTGTAGGAACAGAGATATTGGACAAGACTTTTCAATGATATTCGGAGCTGGCGTAATGGCAGCGTACACATAGTGTAAATGCTTTATGCGAATTCGCAGTGGAATAATTAAAAATCCATGTTAATTTCTGTTCATAGTACAGGTACAGATATAGTCAAAAGTGATTTGACAAGTTTTTTAAAATACAGAACCAAAACTGAAACGTGATGAAATACTGAACTAGGAGGATATTCCGCTTCGGCCGCCATCTTAACTACAGGTTCGTAACCAGTTGAGAACGAAGAAAAAATGATCCGTGTTCGACACACACTAATAGAGGCAGAATTTCACGCACTATTTATACATAGCATTTATATACGCTAGCTTGATCGCCAGCGCCAGCGTACACAGTGAAATTAGTGTTTATTTTTTAGACTAAAGACGAAGAGTTTTTTTTTTTTTACACTAATTAGGCAGTATTTACGCAGAGTTTAATGGCATAGTAAAGAACTCGATATAGCTCTTGTGTACGCTAGCATAACGGACACCAATTCTAATTTTAAAAACATCTGAATAACTATGTAACATTTATCTTGGCTGTTGGAATTGAAATACATTGTTATGTTTATTAGTGCCACCAATAACGCCCGGTAACATCAATATGCTTGTCTCCTATTAAGTAGATATGTGGGACCAACGAAATTATTGGCAAAGTGTGAGTATGTAATGTAGGTACCTCTCTCTACCCCTGGGATATACGCGTGATGTATGTACGTACGTATGTTATAATAGGTACATGGGGCACACTAAAAGTTTTGCACTTCTAGCTAATCGGAACTATTTGAATTTCGAATGTTATATTTTTTTAAACGTTGCAACCTTCTTAGTAATAAAAAAAACTATTGGCGGGAAATCATTTGTCAATTGTTTTTTATCACACATCAAAGTTCTACGTATGCAACGAAAATGGAATTAAGTCGAAAAGATTTTAGAGCGATGATTTTTTATGATTTTAAAAGTTCTCTCTCTCCGCAAGACTGTGCCGCTCGTCTTCAAAATGCTTTTGGAAGAGAAGCACCAAGGATTTTCGCCAGGTAACACCTGTTTCTATCCAATATTTGAGAAGCACCTTGTTTGAGCACCGTGAGGCGATGGTTTGCTGAATTTGAGAGAGGTCGAGTTACTTTACATGACGAATTTCGTGAAGGGCGGCCTTCAACTGCCGTTAACGAAAATTATGTGGCTACTGTTAAACGGTTAATTGAAGAAAACCCGCGGATTACATATGAGACAATTCGAGGACTATTGAGGATTGGTATGAGTCAAATCTAGAAAATTTTACACGACGAATTGAAAGTTCGGAAACTTTGTTGTCGTTGGATCCCTCATGAACTGACAGCGGAGCAGAAGCGGGCTCGCGTGGAATGGTGCTCACAGATGCTACTGAAGTACGACCACGGACATTCTAATGCTGTTTGTGACATTGTCACAGGAGACGAAACGTGGATTTATTGTTTTGAACCCGAAAAAAACTCTCTCTTGTGAATGGGTGTTTGAAAATGAGAACAAGCCAACAAAAGTGAGGCCGGCGAGAAACGTTAGTACAAAAATGATCGCGTGTTTTTTCTCAGCTACGGGTCCCATCTGTACAATTCCACTTGAAGATCAAAAGAGTGTTAATGCCGAGTGGTATTCTACCATTTGTTTATCCAGGGTGTTAGAAAAAGTTCGTGAAAGACGAACCAAAAGCCGCGTTCTCCTACATCATGACAACGCTTCTTCATACACGGCCAACAAAACAAAGTCATTTTTAGCTTCCGAAAAAGTACAACTCGTCGCCCATCCTGCGCATAGCCCCGACTTAACACCCTGTGATTTCTGTTTTTTTCCACAAAATCAAAGATTTGATGAGAGGTTTCACTTTTACCAACTCCGAAGAGGCAGTGATAGCGTTCAATTAGCACGTAGAAAACATACCTTCAGATCTGTGGTCCTCCTGTTTTAAAAAATGGTTCGATCTCATGAAAAAATGTTTAAAATGTAAAGGAGAGTATTTTGAAAAGCAATAAACATAATATTTTGGTTTTAACATGTTGTTTTTTTAAGTTACGCAAAACTTATAGTGTGACCTACGTATATTCAGTTTATGTAAATGAGAAGTAATATTTTTTATTTTTATTTTATCCTGTCCTGTCATATTTGTCTTTTCATGGTTCATCCACATTTTCACTTTGGGGAAATGTTTGTACTCGTATATGAGTCAGTTTTTTATTTATTTTTTATTTTTTATTACATTTAGTTAATGTATTAATTTACATTTACTAGAAATATTTACATTACAAAATATCGTTTAAAAAATCCTCCGCGTCATTGCCGAATGGGAAGGTTCCCAGAATGTTGGCTGTGTTGCCACGTTGGATGGCGATACTTATTCTTTGGGCCAGAAAATAGCCAGTCTTCTGGTCCTGAGAAGCATCGATTAGGCGTTTAGCAATGTCTCTATAAAGGCGGCGAGCACTCGGACCCCATGACCCCAGTATCTCAACCCCAAACGGCTCAAATATGTAATCACCTGCTAGGTTAGCATATTTACGCCGTTTAAAGCTTTCAGCCGATGCAGCAGCAGCGCCGGCACATCCGGATGTGCTTGGAAGGTGTGAAGGTGCTAAGGTGTCAACGCATGTAGCGTCCCACACCAAAGGCCTTCCCATCTTCCACGGTAGCAACGACATACCGTCCGGTCTCTTTCCATCGCTTCATGCTAAACCATTTGGTTCACGTACAGCCGGAAGACCTGCGGTGGAAAGAGCCCTACGAATTATGTCGTTTAGAATAGCGTGCCGAGGTATACGACCTGCGCTTCTGCTACAAGAAAGGCCATGGTATCCCAGATTATCGACGGCTACTCCACAGGTGCAATGATGCGGGGATACACAAGGTGTACCCAGCCGAAGGCAAGTGGCAATGCGGAAGGTTGTGTCGTCCAACATTGTACCGATGTTGGGCGATGGGAGCGCCTGGATCCATAACCCTGACTCCCATTCTCCAACAGCTAGTAGGCGTGCACGCTCTGAAAATGATATGAGTCAGTTGTACAATTCCCTTCGGTGCGAATTGTTTGTGTTTATTAAAGTGGAGTGCAATTCTCACTACTGTCACAGTTGTTGATCTCCGTGTTCACTGTCCTATAGGAGAGCTGCTGGTTTGTTGTCCTTTTATATTTGTGTTCTTGAAATACTGTTTTATTCATGAATTAAGGATCCCACTTTGGTAGTGGGTACTTACATACACTATTTGTAACTATGGTTTAGTGTGCCCTGAGGAGTCCGACGCCCCTTATGTGTTTCGGGGGCGTCGCTTCTGTGTTGATCTGGGGGGTCCAGCCCCCCCCGAGTAGAGCTCGAAAGAGTGCCCCTTTGCCGGGCCGCTGTTGCTTAACAGTTTCTGCCTATCCGGCGGCCCGGCTAAGGTGAAGGAGAAACACCGTGGAAAGGTTTTAGTGGGTAGTACGGCCCGTTTTCCATCCTAGGGCCGGGAGTCCCACACGAAGCCGTCTCGCTCCCCTCCACAGTGAGACGGTGAAGTGCGTAAATGCATCACCGACCACGTTAAAAAAAAAAGGTTTCTATCACTATTCGTCGGGTTATGATAAAAAAACATCTGTTCAATTTAAGATTAGTTTATTCTAAGTCTGTCTTTATATCATAGTCGTGATCGGCTTTCCACTTGAACGGAAAGCATACAGGGAACTCATCCGGGCCCGCATATTTAATTACGGTTTGCTTTTCGCGACACCGAACAAACAAATGTAGGTTCGTTAGCCTAACGTATACCTACCTACATAAAATAATATGCAAGAGCATGTCTGTTTATTACTTAACCTATTATTAGGGACCTACTTTATAAATCAGTCCAAAGTAAAGAGTAGGTACGGTACGGTACGGTACATAATATGATTAAAAATAAACGGCTTCAACTAACTTTTCGTTTAACTAACGTTCGTAAATTTCCAGTGGCGCCCGGTGGACTTTGGCCACCTGTGTGGCCTCTTCGAGGGGTTTGGTCGGAATGAAAATCCCGCGTCGTTGGGGTTGGGTTTTATCCCGCGTCGGTGAGTGAATTTGGTTGCGTGCTGTGGGGCAAAGGCCACGCAGCACGCAACTCTTCTAGCCTGCTTCTGTAAGGACGGCGGGTGGCTATCCCGCCGTTATCAGGCCCCGATCATGGAGGTTGATGGTCCTGGGCGTATTAGATCCACCAACGTGTGGAGTGGGGTGTCGTCGTCGGAAACCTCACAGTGTTGACACCGAGGTGTGACCTCACGATGGAGGAATTTTGGTTTGAATTACAGAGTGGTAGGTAATGGATTGTTTATAGTTCCCGGCAACAGCAACCGGCTTGCCTCTGTTACGCAGGACCAACAAAACTACTGCAAATTGTGGCTGGGTGTGTAACTGTGTAATACACCTCTGCCACCCTCTTCGGGGATAGAGGCGTGATATTTGTCTGTCCGTCTAAGATATCAGTTACAGTGAAAATCGTGAAACTTTTATGAGTAGGTAATCATGTGATAGCGTAGGTATGTATAGGTTAAAGACGTAAGCTGAGCTTTGCATTTGTGTGAGTGATTGCGAAAATTAAGGTAAAAAGACTGTGTGAATAACACATAGGTATGTGTGTAAAACAGGTCACACTATACGTTCACGTACGTGCACTCACACAAATTCAAAGCTCAGCTTACGCCTTTAACCAATACATACAATAAAGCATAAATAAATAAACAATTCTACTGCATGTTTATAAGGTGTGTGAATTTTTGTATCAGATAAGTTTAAGTAGGTACTGACTTAAATATATAAAATACCTACCTACCATAGAAATAAACAGTAGTACCTACATCTATGTTTCTAGACGGCTAATGAGATTATCCATATATAGCGTTTTCGATTAAATTCTCTGAAGAAAACGAATTGAAAAATCTTTTTTATCTACGTAATCTCAGCTTAGTTCGAGACTAGATAGAGTTGGAGAAATGTTTTTATGTTTATATATTTATTTATGTACCTTCAAGGTGACGCCCGCAGAATAACTTATGTGATTTATAAACTTAAGACTTATGTGATGATAACTATTTTTACTGTCATGAAAATCCTGTAATTAACTTCGGAGATTAGGGTGTAGGTACCCGAAGAGGCCACGCAGGTGTCCAAAGTCCGCCTGGCGCCACTGGAAATGCCTTCTGGTATCACCAAAGACGCCCGCAGCAATGGACATGCGAGCGGCCGCAACCTCGCGGAATTTAAAAAAAAAAAGTGTAGGTAGACACTAGATACAGACAAGAATGAAAATAGTACCTGTTTTGTGTCTTATTCCACACAATACCTTTTTTAATAATTTTGTTAAATTTACTGCTACATAATTTCTACTATTTAATTCCTAGTACCTATATATTAACTATCTATTTGTAAATATGTATCTGAGTAAGAAACAACTACACTTTGAAAGTAACCAAACAGCTCCTTGTCAATATAATATCTTATAGGTAAGTGTTAAAGGAAATTAGTTTTCGGTAGCATTGTGAGTTTTACGTGACAAGAATATGTTTCGACATTTGTTGGTTGAGTCCCTAAACACACATTATTGTGGCACGTTCTTAAATAGTCAGTGGCGACGGTGCTGTTAACGTTGGCCAACACTATACCCTATAGTATTTGTAAGATTACTTTTCACATGATATAAATACATTCATTTCGACAGAGACTTTGTTCAAGCGAGCAGCAGTGAGGTTTCGAGCCTATTGCCGTAGCCGGGAACTTTTGATAATTTGCCGGAACGTCGTCCATTTATTAACATGTGTGAATTGCGGATCACTTTGAAAACCCTTATGTTATGGTTGACTCCGTTAACTAAAGCACAACATCGTCTTTCCTTGATCAAATTAACGTATTAAAGGTACCTCATCGATAATCTCGAGGTTTAACTCAACCGTGCGAAGACTGTTAATTGGCCTCTTAAATATTCGAAATAATACCTATAGCATTTGCCAACCATGAATAAAGAATTCCTATTTTGTTGGTTATTACTTCAAACCAAAGTATATAAGGATCTAAATAAGACTTTTACTGACTGAGATTTGTTGAGGAAAACCATGGTCAAGATTATTGGACAGGACATTTATTTTAGCTACTTTCATAGCGTTATGTCATATGGTCTGCTGCTGTGGGGCTCAGCTGCCGATATTGAGACAATATTCATATTACAGAAACGAGCTATACGAGCAATCTATAGACTCGGACCCCGTGACTCGCTGAAAGAATTATTTAAAGAAATTAATATTTTAACAGTTGCTTCTCAATATGTTTACGACAACATCTTATATGTACGGAAGAACATAGATCTATTCAAAAAAAATTCCGATAACCATAATTTTAATACAAGAAATAAAAATAAATTGGCAATGACAAAAATTAGACTTCATAAAGTTGGTAATTCGTTTGTTGGCAAATGTATAAAAATTTATAATAAAATTCCTCAGGATTTGGTTGACATGCCTCTTAATAAGTTTAAAATAGTAGTTAAAAAATGTTTGATGATGAAAGGCTACTATAATGTAGACGAATATCTTAATGATAAAAATGCATGGTCACCCTAATCTTCTGTTGTTGGCCACTCGTATAATACAATAGAAACTAATTGTAACAATGTAAACAAAACAATATTAAAAAAGAAAATGGATAATCTACCTGAGTTTCTTGCTGGTCTCTTCTCAGGAGAACCAAATTACCGAACCAGCGAAAGAATCATTTTCTAATGGTTATTTATGTACTTACTTAATTTAGTATTTTTATAATATTACTTGACAAAATTGTAAAATTTTGACATTCATATGTGCTCTTTATGTGCCTAAACTGAATAAATGAAATTGATTCTTTGATTCTTTGATTCATGCTCTTGCTCAAATAGAAAAAAAAAACTACGCTTACGAAACTGAAGGCTATAGTAATTATATTGCTTGACATAAAATTGTAAAATTTTGACATTCATATGTGCTCTTTATGAGCCTAAACTGAATAAATGAAATTGATTCTTTGATTCTTTGATTGCTATAGAAACATATCGCTAAGACGAAGAAGAGGTGATCAAAATTAATTTCCTGGTGGTTTCACGTGAGCATAAGTACGGTATTCCATTTATTATACGCTTGCCAAGATAAAAAACTGCAAAGCTGAGCTCGAGAAAAGATTTATTGCAGTAATGAGTGGTTGAATATTTAACCATATTGTACCTACAGCACAGAATAGGGAATAGTACTTACATACCTACAGTTTTGTTATAAGCAGTAGTTAATCTGCTGTTTAGTGCATTAGGTTAAGTACCTAGTTAGTGGTTAGTAGATTTTTAATGAAAACTACTACTTTTAAAGATCAAACTAATTAAAATGAATTTACGAGGATCGCTTAAAACCATTTTGGCTACATGATTAACCCAAATTTATCAATTTTATGGTTATTCGTTTAATTAAAGTTGAAAATCAAATAAGCTTTCTCGCACAGTCTGTGTAATATGCTGACGTATCCAATCAGGGTTGAACATGGCTGAAACGAAGCAAAAAGTGTACTTTAATAGCACTTACTTGAAACCGTTACTTTTACAGACCTAATCCTCTAATAAGTCCTCTAATCTAGGTTTTCTAATTACTATATATTATAAAACGAAGTCCTACGCAGCGTCAGTCTGTCTGTTTGCAGTAAACTCAAAAACTACTGTACCGATTTTTATACTGCTTGCTGTTACCGGGCAGTACAGAAAATCAAAACAAAATTCCAAAAGCCAAGACAGATGTAACATCCCACTGAATAGAATGTCTGCAATACAAACGCGAGTAAACAGATAATCATGAAAAAATACCTGTTATGTGTTTTTATGTCATAGATACGTATACACTCATTATTTATTGGGTTTTCTTAGGCGACTCGTGTATTTCGTTTGGGATCGAACTCCTCCTAAACGACTGGACCGATCTCTTTGAAATTTGGCACAGTTATAGTGACCATCACCGTGAGTGCATATATCTGAATTCATAAAGATCGGTCCAGTCGTTTAGGAGTTCGACCCGGATCGACAATCTCAGCTCAATTATTGCAACAGCAGAATGTATCGCATACCTAGTTAATATTCTTCAGGAGTGTTATTAGAGTGTAAATTTGTTCAACTATGGTTGTTGTGGTTACCATCTCGGCATGAGACGCAACCTTAATTCTGACTGACAATGAACATGAAATATTGCTTTCCGAAGAAAGCGACGAAGAAAGATTCGAAAGATTTACTTACTTTTCGAGAATCGGCTCTTTTGTTACCTGTAAATTCGTTCAAATTGCTTTACTAATAAAGTGCATTTGAAGCCATTTATCAACTTACTGGGTATTTTCTTATTTTCTTTCAAAAGAACTTGATGAAAAATGATGATTTTAGTAGATTGATTTATTATCTTCCATTATGATGCTAATAGAGACTGAACCATGATAATAATTATAATGACCAGAAAAAGACAAACAAGTAATGTACTTGTATTTGGCCCACAAGATTGTCCGTGCATGGACTGATCGCCAAGAGCCGCGACCAACACCTACAGAGGCTCTCGTTAGACGGTTGGATTAAGGGCTTGATGCAGAAGGCAGTGTTACCCGATACGGCACGCATCGTGAGCAAATTCCTCTCTCTGGAGCCCGGTACTTGAGTACGGAACCACCGGTAGCTTGGTCCTTGTACCCGATGCCGGTAGGTCACTATTTTTAATATTTTTAAATTTATTTGTATTTTGTATAATTTTTTTGAGCGGAGCGAAGCAGAGCTCAATCTTAGGCGACAAGTGTAAATCGTTTGTGTGCCAACTCCTCTGAAACGGCTCGACCGATTTTGACCAAATTTTGCATGCTGGTCGACATCATACCCGGGAGTGCATATCTCTGAAATTATGAAAATAGAGCTGACCACGGAGGAATAATCACCGAAAATGTTCTGGACATCACCGAAAAACCAGATGATTAAATGGTTGCTATGGAAACACGTGCGTTAACAATGAATATTTTTTTTCATTCGATTAATTAATTCAAGTGTTCGATTCTGATTCTGATATATAATAAGAAAATTTGCTCCGCTCAACATTTGCAATTAGCAGCATGCATTGCATACCTAGTTTAGAAATGTATTAATAGTCGCGTCAATAAAGCTTTTTCGTCGAAAGTCCTCAGAAACAGCTCCGATTTGGATCATTTTTGTGTTTTTATATTATTTAAAATCAGAAATATTGCAGAGGGGGGAAATAATTATTTGTATTGTTTAAACAATATTAGTCCATTGAAATGTTACATTTTTTGGGGCTAAGTGTGCAAAAGTCAGAGGACGCTTTTTTATGTTTTAGATATCAAGGCGATACCCCCCTGTGTGTGTGAAGCTAAATCCAAGTTTGTGGGGTCCCAACCCTTATGGGTTTTCCACCATCTTGAAAAAGGGTTGCAAATAGTTATTGCGCTCTATCGGGTAAACTATTCATCGCACCAAAAAAAATTGCGACCACATTATTGTCGCAAATTAACTTTTCTACATCTTTGTCCTACAGCTTTTTGTCGTAGAATTAAACATTACAAAGTTATTAACAAAAACAGATAAAAAATTGAGAACGAATTTCCTTTAAGGGGTTATATTTTTTTCCTGATCATTTTAGAGTAAATTTCTTCAGCGCATATTTGTAGATGAGTTTTCGAGAAATAATTTCCAATATTAACATTTCGATATTTAGTTATTTATAAGGGTTTTACAGCGCTCCTAAATTAACAGTATTCTCCAATACTCGTAATAGTATTTACATAAAAATGAATGATCACACAGTTTTCTTTAATTTTTTCATTATTGAAATAAAAAAACATTGTTATTATTGATGTTGCACTGTAATAACAACAATGTAATAACTATTTAAGGACTCTTTCCCCCACGACGAAACTTTTGAAATGATTGATTTTCACAATAATTTCTATTCCGAGTGTACATTTCCTAGAATACGACATACATACATACATAAAATCACGCCTCTTTCCCAGTGGGGTAGGCAGAGACCACGGATTTCCACTTGCTACGATCCTGGCATACTTGTTTCGCTTCTTCAACTTTCATTAATATTTCACTAATGTTTCCGTCCGTAAAATCCGTGGTCTCTGCCTACCCCACTGGGAAAGAGGCGTGATTTTATGTATGTATGTAGCATTCTAGGAAATGTACAGTCGGCCCCAAAAGTCGCTGAACACATTCAAACTTCCAAAACATCTGAACACTAAAAATGTCATAAGTCAGTGACGCAACAAGAGAACAAAATAAACTCAATATACAAAAGGTCCAAAAAAGCTGAGCACTTGTATTCCAAAAGTAGCTGAACACTAGTGTTCCAAAAGTAGCTGAACATAATTAACATCATAAGTAGATTAACAAATCATATTTTCAATGTTGTTGCCTTTTAATCTAATTTTGGTTTTCTTGATGTAACACGAATTTTGGTCTTTTGACATGTAGCATAATTTGAGAAAAGTTTTAAAGCTAAATTAATCTCCATTGGTGCAGTGCTCCCTATGCCTAGGTTATGGGCATAGCAGGAAGTACTGCAAGAGTACCGAGCCCACGTACAGCCACTGCGGCGGCCTTCATATGAAGGCAAGTGCCCGGAGCTGCAGGTGGGAACACAGACCTCCTGTTTTAACTGCCGTCGGGACACACTGGGGCACAAACGGGCTGAGCGACACACGGCACAGCACGATGTATAACACATGCTCAGTAAGAATGAGATGGGACGAACAGAATTGTGCAGGCAAACCTAATGAAGAAACAGGTGGCAACCCAAGACTTCCTACTCGAGGCCTCCAGGCTCAAGGCATCCATAGCACTCATACAGGAGCCTTACGTGGGCAATGGGAAGAGGATGCGGGGATAACAGGGCGTTAGGGTCTTCCAGAACGCTGGACAAGGAGATGGGACTGCAGAGGCGGCCTTGTATACTCGTCGTATACTCGTTGCTAATCCATCGTCCTCAGGCCCCGATCATGGAGGTCGATGGTCCTGGGCGTAGTCACGTCTGTGGCGCCCTCGCCGCACACTTCGGAACTCAGTGGGGAGGGTACGCTCCCTCACCCTACCGGCCGCCTCCTTCACGAGCATTACCTGCTCGCAGAAGGAACCGGCCGCATTCCACTGACTCTCGCTAGAGACCATGGCTCGTAGCATGGTCTCCAGCGAGAGCGTATCTACGCCCAGACCCACAACGAGGTTCCGACGCTGACTCGCCCATGCTGAGCATTCCACCAACGTGTGGAATGCCGTGTCTACGCCAGAAGTCTCGCAGTGTTGACACGCGGGTGTGACCTCACGATGCATGCGAAACAGATACTCACCGAAGTTTTCGTGCCCGGTGATGATCTGTGTCGCACGATACTACTTTATTACTACTACTACTACACGATACACTTTGGTTGCTGAAGTCGCAACTTCCATGTCTCCATGAGATCCTGGCGGAGTTGGGACCGCTGAGCCTCGATTTATCGAGACGCAGGCCTGTGGTCTCACTCCAGCGCCTCCTTGTGCCGCATGACGCAATGACGCAAGGGCTCTCGCTTCTAGGTCCCATGGAGGGGTCGCGGCTAGGAGACATGCACCCTCTAGGGAGATCGTGCGGTACCCTCTTAGTATCCGACCCACGACTTCAGCAACCCCAGTCGTGACCTTGAGTGATGCCTCCTGGAGCGTTGCTCCCCGCGCCCCGTGACGAGGGTATCGTCGGCGTAGCAAGTTACGCTGATGCCCTCTGGCAATAAACTGCAACATAGCAGCGTGTGAGGCGGGAGGGGCGGGGGAATGATTGATGTTGTATTACCAGGATATAGCCCCCAGACCAACTCATAGAACCTAGATGTGAAGGGGAACATAGAAACGAATAGAACCTTTTTGGGAAGTGGGATGGGAATTGGGATTTTTTTTATGGGAAGAGGTGGAGTTTTATTGCTTGCGGGGATTCAAGGAGGTCCGAAAATGAAGTCAAAATTGATCTAGGATGCTTAGTTTCCGAGATATCGGGTACTGGGAATCTTGGGTATTTTATGGGATGGGAATTCCCAAGTTTTTTTTTTTGCAGGCGAATAGGATACGTGTCTGCTGGGATGCAGGGGAACAAAAATTTGCTCAGAATTAAGCTGGGAAGCTCCGTTACCGGGATATAGGGGCTTCAAGTTTTGTGGAATGTGGGATGATAATTGGGAAGAAGATCGGGTTCTGATATTTACATGGGCCGGAAAAATGAGGCCAATATTTACCTGGGATGCTTAGTTTCCGAGATTTAGGGTACTGGGCATCTTGGGAATTTTTGCGCGATGAGAATTCCCGGGATTTTTTTTGCAGGCGAATGGAACTTGTGATGGGAGGTGTTGCAGGTGGAACAAAAAATTGCCCAGAATTTAGGTGGGAAGCTCAGTTCCCGGGATATATAGGCTGGGAAGTTGGTAATGTCGGAAGTAACTAAATCCAATTTAACCTAATGATGATTGTACTCTTCAGTCATTCGGTTTGATGCCTTTCTGGCGTTATCTTGGCGCGTTGCTTGTGAGTTTAGCAGGCTACCAATTTTTTGACCAATTGCAGTTGCAACGTAGAAGTATAGCAGTAGCATGGCGTTTTACGTTCATTACGCGACTTAGGCCCCAGGAAGTCTGTGTTCCCACCTGCAGCTCGGGGCACTTGGCCTTCATATGAAGGCTGCCGTAGTGGCTGCAGGTGGGTTCGGTACTCTTGCAGTACTTCCTGCTGTACCCATAACCTAAGCATAGGGAGCACTGCACCAATGGAGATTAATATTAGCTTTAAAACTTTTCTCAAATTATCCTACATGTCAAAGACCAAAGTTCGTGTTACATCAAGAACACCAAAATTAGATTAACAGGCAACAACTTTGAAAATATGATTTGTTAATCTACTTATGATGTTAATGATGTTTAGCTACTTTTGGAATACTGGTGTTCAGCTTTTTATGGAGTTTATTTTGTTCTCTTGTTGCGTCACTGACTTATGACATTTTTAGTGTTCAGATGTTTTGAAAGTTTGAATGTGTTCAGCGACTTTTGGGGCCGACTGTACACTCGGATTACAAATTATTGTGAAAATCAATCATTTCAAAAGTTTCGTCGTGGGGTAAAAGAGTCCATAAATAGTTATTAACAATAGTGCAACATCAATAATTACAATGTATTTTTGCACTTTTTAAGTTAATTCTTACTAATTTATGACACTTTTTCATTTAAAACTGAGAGACACTTTAACCATAGTACTTCACTTGACAGACGCCGAATATACAAATAAATGTTCAAAATTACATGTTCTTTTTGAAAATAATAAAAAAATTCACAAAATTACTTGTTTAGTGTTATTTTTTCGAGTTCATAAAACATTAGAAAGCTAAAAACTTGTTTCCTTGTATAAATAATTTATATATTGTTTAAACAATACAAATAATTATTTCCCCCCTCTGCAATATTTCTGATTTTAAATAATATAAAAAAACAAAAATTTTAAAACAAAAATGATCCAAATCGGAGCTGTTTCTGAGGACTTTCGAAGATTGCCTGTTTTATGGCTTCATTGACTCGACTATAAGTATGTAGATAAGTTAAATAAAGAAAGTATAAAACAAAGATCCAGATTTCAGAAAATTTTAATATTTAACAGGAAAGGAAACGACCGGAGTAAGAATGCGGTCGCCGGTAAATCGTTAAGTGGACGATTTTGTAAGCTCGCTAAGAGTAAAACAAGGCTGAACAAATCTATACAATTTACTAATGCATGTACCTACTTATTACATCGCTGTATTATGGCACATTTTGAAGACCTGATGGCCGATGGGGCCAAAAAGTCCTCGCGTGGCGACCGCGCAAGCCACTGGATGCAGAAAGCTACCGATTGTTGTGGCGTTGATGATGATTCCATAGAGTGAGTTTACTGGTAGCGTTTTTTATACATACAATGACTCCTGTTTCCTTGAAGGAGTAGGCAGAAGTTAGTTATACGCCCACTTTTTGCCATTAGCTGTGCCGAATCACGTAAAAACAGCTTCTCTGATTTTTACGAGCTGAATATTTTGTCAAGAAAAATACTAGAAATCGCAAACAGGATGAATTAAAGTGAACGCCTGCTAAATATTAAACTGATGGATACTGGCAGTTTGAAGTATTTTGGCAAGTCCTGTGTTAGATAGGTAAAACTAAATTAGTAAACCTTCAGTCTAAAATACTTAAGATTATAGACAAAAAATACGATCTACTACTATTCTAGTTAACCACTCCAGTAAAAATGCTTTACTTTTTAAATATTTGAATTAGTTATGAATGAAAATCGTGGTAGTATAAAAATAATGAGGATTTGACAAAAATAAATGTTCCGATAAGCGTGGGTGGACCAAAATGTTGGGGAAAGGAAAGCCCCGTAATTTTAGGTAGGGATGTATAAAAATACTATATGATCAAACTTGAATAAATATTCTCTATTTATTTACAAATGGTTTCCTATATTTTTAAATATAATATAGATTTGGTTTTGCCAGAGTACTCTTTGTTTTTGTGTCATTAATCAAATATTATGATTACGACTCATTATATCAAACACACACACACACACACAAAGCCGCGGTCATCCCATCGTCCATTGCCGGGCGCCTCGGGCACACACTCAAAAGAATTCCCCATGGCGCCGGCGGACTATGGCCGGTGTTATCTCCCATATTTGGGGTCGTCTATCCAGCGTCCGTGAGTGAAGGAAGAACCCTTTTGGTCTGCTTCTGTAAGGACGGCGGGTGGCTAGTCAGCCGTCCTCAGACCAAGATCATGTCGGTTGGTGGTCTTGCGAGTAGATGCTAAAGCTTACTACTGGAATCGGAGGTCGCCAGTTCGAATCCGACTAAGAGAAAAACCTTTGTTTGACGGAGTGTATTTATCTATTATATGTTGTAATGTTTATAATTTTGGAAGTTGGGTTGTCAATGATAGAAACAAAGTATTTATTTAAGCCACTATATTTTTATTGCCTATATATATACCTTTAAGATAATATAGGGGAACTGAGGGTTCCCTTCGGCAAGGTTTTAATGTACTTTTAGCCTAGGATACAATTTAGGTCTATTCTAGGTGCTAGGTTATTCAGTAATACAGGGTATATGGTTGGTGCGCTTGGTCGGTAACGATAGAGTATCTTTATGAAGATACTGTGGTAATTAAGTGTGACAGTTTAATGGATTTTATAGGATACTTTCCCGGTGAGATACGCCACTCCTGCAAGCCGGCAGACACCGTCTCGGTTCCGGCCTCTGCCCACTCCAGGCAGAAGGAAATAGGTTTTTCCACCCAGGTAGTATGGTGGTACCGTAAGCCTCCTGTAACAGGAGTTAAAGACTTATTCCATGCATTATGGCCACTGTTATTATCTAAGCGCCTACCACGTCGTACATATTATGTGTACATACCTTTCGGAGGCGAATATCCAACCTTCACCCGATTAAATCCGGCTAACACATGCAAAGCATGCATGCGTATCGTGTAAGTCGGTCTCTAGCCAATCCTGGCCAGATCAGGCAAAGATTCCTGTTTAAATTTAGTGAGACAACTCCAGACGCAACACGTGTCAAACTCAAACCTGTAAGGAACGAGAATCCACTGTCAAATTATACAGTACATACGCTAACCCGCGCCACCACAACAACATTTTATCTAAAACTTACCAAACTTCGAAATAAATTACAATAAATTAAATTGTAATATAAATATGTGATGCGGGCGTAGCTCGCTTGTATAAAATGGCTGTCACACAAGTCACGTGGTCCAGCGTCCAATCAGGAGAAAGCCAGTGATGCCACTATATTATGCTAATTTCAACCAACTAAAATGGAATAATGCCACTACAAAAATTACAACATTACAATGTATGTATTTAAAAGTTTAATGTAAGTATGTATGTCAGTTGTCTATATCCCATAGCTTATATAGCAAATAAATTCTTCTGTCCACACTTTATAGTCCGAGACGCCCAGGGCTTTAATTGGCTGTGCCACAGCGGCTGGCACGAAAGATTTTGTTGCCTTTCATCAACATAATTATCATCGTAAGGCAACGGGTTTCAATTTTTTTTTCAAAATTACAATAAAGCGGCTACTTTTTTATTAAATTCATTCGGCAATTTTGGACACTACCCATTATATGTGTGCCCGGTGACGGCAATAGGCTTGCCCCCTTTTACGTGGGACTAAAGAAACTGGCAGGTTGTGGGTGTGTAATGCACCTCTGCCTACCCCTTCGGGATACAGGCGTGATATATGTGTGTTCTACCCTTTCGGGAACAAATATACGGGATTTTATATGTGTTCATTAATTTTGTAACATTTGGAATAACTTGTAATCATACCAAATTCTAAACTTTCACGTTTCATTATTTTAACTTTTAACGGGAATAATCACGGAATCATCCCACATTCCACAAAACTTGAAGCCCCTATATCCCGGTAACGGAGCTTCCCAGCTTAATTCTGAGCAAATTTTTGTTCCCCTGCATCCCAGCAGACACGTATCCTATTCGCCTGCAAAAAATCTTTTATTTATGTATGTATTTTTTTTTATTTTTTTTTGTATGTATGTATGATATGTGTATTTATGTATGAAAATAAAATAAAATCAAATAACGTTTATTATCTTTGAAATTTTCAGAAAATTATTTAGATTCGTCAGAAGTTGGTGGAAGACTCTACCGAGGGTTCCAAAATGCAACGAGACTGAGAAGAGCCCTCAAGAAACTCAGCTCGGCTTTTTTCAAAATATTTCATCTTAAATCTAATACAGAGTTATTTAGAAAGGAGCAATTCGTTACGTTGTTACAACCAGGCCGCCTTGTCATCTAAGAAATCATTAATACTATAATAAGCTTTATGGCACAATTTACTTTTTATTAGTTTTTTAAATTTATTGACAGATAAATAATACATATAATGGGTAGTGGCACACATATAATGGGTAGTGTCCAAAATTGCCGAATGAATTTAATAAAAAAGTAGCCGCTTTATTGTAATTTTGAAAAAAAAATTGAAACCCGTTGCCTTACGATGATAATTATGTTGATGAAAGGCAACAAAATCTTTCGTGCCAGCCGCTGTGGCACAGCCAATTAAAGCCCTGGGCGTCTCGGACTATAAAGTGTGGACAGAAGAATTTATTTGCTATATAAGCTATGGGATATAGACAACTGACATACATACTTACATTAAACTTTTAAATACATACATTGTAATGTTGTAATTTTTGTAGTGGCATTATTCCATTTTAGTTGGTTGAAATTAGCATAATATAGTGGCATCACTGGCTTTCTCCTGATTGGACGCTGGACCACGTGACTTGTGTGACAGCCATTTTATACAAGCGAGCTACGCCCGCATCACATATTTATATTACAATTTAATTTATTGTAATTTATTTCGAAGTTTGGTAAGTTTTAGATAAAATGTTGTTGTGGTGGCGCGGGTTAGCGTATGTACTGTATAATTTGACAGTGGATTCTCGTTCCTTACAGGTTTGAGTTTGACACGTGTTGCGTCTGGAGTTGTCTCACTAAATTTAAACAGGAATCTTTGCCTGATCTGGCCAGGATTGGCTAGAGACCGACTTACACGATACGCATGCATGCTTTGCATGTGTTAGCCGGATTTAATCGGGTGAAGGTTGGATATTCGCCTCCGAAAGGTATGTACACATAATATGTACGACGTGGTAGGCGCTTAGATAATAACAGTGGCCATAATGCATGGAATAAGTCTTTAACTCCTGTTACAGGAGGCTTACGGTACCACCATACTACCTGGGTGGAAAAACCTATTTCCTTCTGCCTGGAGTGGGCAGAGGCCGGAACCGAGACGGTGTCTGCCGGCTTGCAGGAGTGGCGTATCTCACCGGGAAAGTATCCTATAAAATCCATTAAACTGTCACACTTAATTACCACAGTATCTTCATAAAGATACTCTATCGTTACCGACCAAGCGCACCAACCATATACCCTGTATTACTGAATAACCTAGCACCTAGAATAGACCTAAATTGTATCCTAGGCTAAAAGTACATTAAAACCTTGCCGAAGGGAACCCTCAGTTCCCCTATATTATCTTAAAGGTATATATATAGGCAATAAAAATATAGTGGCTTAAATAAATACTTTGTTTCTATCATTGACAACCCAACTTCCAAAATTATAAACATTACAACATATAATAGATAAATACACTCCGTCAAACAAAGGTTTTTCTCTTAGTCGGATTCGAACTGGCGACCTCCGATTCCAGTAGTAAGCTTTAGCATCTACTCGCAAGACCACCAACCGACATGATCTTGGTCTGAGGACGGCTGACTAGCCACCCGCCGTCCTTACAGAAGCAGACCAAAAGGGTTCTTCCTTCACTCACGGACGCTGGATAGACGACCCCAAATATGGGAGATAACACCGGCCATAGTCCGCCGGCGCCATGGGGAATTCTTTTGAGTGTGTGCCCGAGGCGCCCGGCAATGGACGATGGGATGACCGCGGCTTTGTGTGTGTGTGTGTGTGTGTTTGATATAATGAGTTGTAATCATAATATTTGATTAATGACACAAAAACAAAGAGTACTCTGGCAAAACCAAATCTATATTATATTTAAAAATATAGGAAACCATTTGTAAATAAATAGAGAATATTTATTCAAGTTTGATCATATAGTATTTTTATACATCCCTACCTAAAATTACGGGGCTTTCCTTTCCCCAACATTTTGGTCCACCCACGCTTATCGGAACATTTATTTTTGTCAAATCCTCATTATTTTTATACTACCACGATTTTCATTCATAACTAATTCAAATCTTTAAATAGTAAAGCATTTTTACTGGAGTGGTTAACTAGAATAGTAGTAGATCGTATTTTTTGTCTATAATCTTAAGTATTTTAGACTGAAGGTTTACTAATTTAGTTTTACCTATCTAACACAGGACTTGCCAAAATACTTCAAACTGCCAGTATCCATCAGTTTAATATTTAGCAGGCGTTCACTTTAATTCATCCTGTTTGCGATTTCTAGTATTTTTCTTGACAAAATATTCAGCTCGTAAAAATCAGAGAAGCTGTTTTTACGTGATTCGGCACAGCTAATGGCAAAAAGTGGGCGTATAACTAACTTCTGCCTACTCCTTCAAGGAAACAGGAGTCATTGTATGTATAAAAAACGCTACCAGTAAACTCACTCTATGGAATCATCATCAACGCCACAACAATCGGTAGCTTTCTGCATCCAGTGGCTTGCGCGGTCGCCACGCGAGGACTTTTTGGCCCCATCGGCCATCAGGTCTTCAAAATGTGCCATAATACAGCGATGTAATAAGTAGGTACATGCATTAGTAAATTGTATAGATTTGTTCAGCCTTGTTTTACTCTTAGCGAGCTTACAAAATCGTCCACTTAACGATTTACCGGCGACCGCATTCTTACTCCGGTCGTTTCCTTTCCTGTTAAAATATTAAAATTTTCTGAAATCTGGATCTTTGTTTTATACTTTCTTTATTTAACTTATCTACATACTTATAGTCGAGTAAATGAAGCCATAAAACAGGCAATCTTCGAAAGTCCTCAGAAACAGCTCCGATTTGGATCATTTTTGTTTTAAAATTTTTGTTTTTTTATATTATTTAAAATCAGAAATATTGCAGAGGGGGGAAATAATTATTTGTATTGTTTAAACAATATATAAATTATTTATACAAGGAAACAAGTTTTTAGCTTTCTAATGTTTTATGAACTCGAAAAAATAACACTAAACAAGTAATTTTGTGAATTTTTTTATTATTTTCAAAAAGAACATGTAATTTTGAACATTTATTTGTATATTCGGCGTCTGTCAAGTGAAGTACTATGGTTAAAGTGTCTCTCAGTTTTAAATGAAAAAGTGTCATAAATTAGTAAGAATTAACTTAAAAAGTGCAAAAATACATTGTAATTATTGATGTTGCACTATTGTTAATAACTATTTATGGACTCTTTTACCCCACGACGAAACTTTTGAAATGATTGATTTTCACAATAATTTGTAATCCGAGTGTACAGTCGGCCCCAAAAGTCGCTGAACACATTCAAACTTTCAAAACATCTGAACACTAAAAATGTCATAAGTCAGTGACGCAACAAGAGAACAAAATAAACTCCATAAAAAGCTGAACACCAGTATTCCAAAAGTAGCTAAACATCATTAACATCATAAGTAGATTAACAAATCATATTTTCAAAGTTGTTGCCTGTTAATCTAATTTTGGTGTTCTTGATGTAACACGAACTTTGGTCTTTGACATGTAGGATAATTTGAGAAAAGTTTTAAAGCTAATATTAATCTCCATTGGTGCAGTGCTCCCTATGCTTAGGTTATGGGTACAGCAGGAAGTACTGCAAGAGTACCGAACCCACCTGCAGCCACTACGGCAGCCTTCATATGAAGGCCAAGTGCCCCGAGCTGCAGGTGGGAACACAGACTTCCTGGGGCCTAAGTCGCGTAATGAACGTAAAACGCCATGCTACTGCTATACTTCTACGTTGCAACTGCAATTGGTCAAAAAATTGGTAGCCTGCTAAACTCACAAGCAACGCGCCAAGATAACGCCAGAAAGGCATCAAACCGAATGACTGAAGAGTACAATCATCATTAGGTTAAATTGGATTTAGTTACTTCCGACATTACCAACTTCCCAGCCTATATATCCCGGGAACTGAGCTTCCCACCTAAATTCTGGGCAATTTTTTGTTCCACCTGCAACACCTCCCATCACAAGTTCCATTCGCCTGCAAAAAAAATCCCGGGAATTCTCATCGCGCAAAAATTCCCAAGATGCCCAGTACCCTAAATCTCGGAAACTAAGCATCCCAGGTAAATATTGGCCTCATTTTTCCGGCCCATGTAAATATCAGAACCCGATCTTCTTCCCAATTATCATCCCACATTCCACAAAACTTGAAGCCCCTATATCCCGGTAACGGAGCTTCCCAGCTTAATTCTGAGCAAATTTTTGTTCCCCTGCATCCCAGCAGACACGTATCCTATTCGCCTGCAAAAAATCTTTTATTTATGTATGTATTTTTTTTTATTTTTTTTTGTATGTATGTATGATATGTGTATTTATGTATGAAAATAAAATAAAATAAAATAACGTTTATTATCTTTGAAATTTTCAGAAAATTATTTAGATTCGTCAGAAGTTGGTGGAAGACTCTACCGAGGGTTCCAAAATGCAACGAGACTGAGAAGAGCCCTCAAGAAACTCAGCTCGGCTTTTTTCAAAATATTTCATCTTAAATCTAATACAGAGTTATTTAGAAAGGAGCAATTCGTTACGTTGTTACAACCAGGCCGCCTTGTCATCTAAGAAATCATTAATACTATAATAAGCTTTATGGCACAATTTACTTTTTATTAGTTTTTTAAATTTATTGACAGATAAATTTGCTATTTCGGTTGGCAATGTATTGTACATTCGAATAAAGTTCCCCGCAAAAGAATTACTCACTTTATGAAGCCTAAATTTAGGAACAGCCAGTTTATCCTTATTTCTTAAGTTTAGATTATGATTATCACTATTTTTCACAAATTTACTTTTGTTCTTGTGGGTATACAATAAAATTTCATAAATATACTGTGAATACACTGTAAGGATGTTAATATGCTTAAACTTATCTCTTAATGACTCCCGAGACCCCATTCCATAGATAGTCCGGATAGCCCTCTTCTGCAACACAAAGATGCATTCAATATCGGCAGCGTTACCCCACAGTAGTATCCCCGCTGAGTTCCGAAGTCTGCGGCGGGGGCGCCGCATACGTGACTACGCCCAGGACCATCGACCTCCATGATCGGGGCCTGAGGACGATGGATTAGCAACCCACCGTCCCTACAGAAGCAGGCTAGAAGGGCTGCGTGATGTGGGGCTTCACCCCATGCACGCCTTCACTCACCGACGTGGGATAAAACCCGACCCTAGAGATGCGGGGTAACACCCGACCACCACGCAGTGGCCACTCAAGTGACCAAGGTCCGCCGGGTGCCACTGGGAATTCTTTCAGTATCTACCGGAGGCACTCGGCAATGGACGTAGGTGCGGCCGCAGCCACAAGCCGCGGATTAAAAAAAAAAAAAAAAAAAAAAAAAAAAAAAAAAAAAAAAAAAAAAAAAAAAACCCCACAGTAGTATGCCATATGTCATGATACTGTGGAAGTAGCTGAAGTAGACAAGACGCGCCGTTTTAATGTCTGTAAGTTGTCGGATCTTTTTGACAGCATAGTATGATATGTATTATTTATGTGTGTATAATTATATATATATGTGTTTTTGTAATTATGTTCCCATATATGTATGTATTTATAAGTTTATTGACCTACGCCTACTACTACCTTTTCGTCCTTCAAATTCTATCCATCCAAAGGTTGCCTGGTAGAAATTGCTTTATGCGATAAGGCCGCCCATTGTACTGCTCTTATATGTACCTATGCTCTGTGTATGTAGATATATTAATAATGTAATGGCGTACAATAAAGTGTAAATAAATAAATAAAAATAAATAAATAATAATGAAATTAAAAGAAAAGCTAAAACTACCTACTCAATGTAACAGCCTGTATATATTAAACTTTATTTAAAACTAAATTTTTATTAGTATTAACTACAAGACTAATAACTGTACAAGAAAACAAAATCGTTAGATGTAATTATTATCATTACAAGACTTAACTGTTTCTAAATACAATTTTGTAAGCAAATATTAATTAATGCAAATATTAACACATTGTTTCATACAACAACGGCTTATGTCACTAACATTCGCAAATTAATAAACAGATCTTGAGGCTGTTTAGTTTCATTATAATAATTACCAATAATCCGCAAAAGTCTACGCGAATTATCTCCCCACCGTAGCATTTGTCGTAGCTCCGTAGGCTCTGTAGCTGTGCTACAATTCAGTTCTACGTTCGCCACCGCACTTAGTTGCCGACAAAACGCGATTTCGCCGCGAGTTAAATTCCTGCAACTTTGCTTCGCGTCGTTAATCTCAGTTTTACGGCCCTAATAATTATTTCCCAATATTTTATTACTAGCTTAGTCATCACTTTGTCAATAGAAACCATTTTATTAGTTTCTTTTTATATTTTTGAGTAAAATAAAAGTGTTGAAATATGAAAATTAAAGTAAAAGTGTGTTAAAATTGGTAAATACAAGCAGAGTTTAAAATGACGATTCCAATGTTTGTGTTACACCTCACATACATTATTGCAATATTTTTTATCAAAGGTAAGTCAATATTTAATTAGCTCAATAAACTTTATGGCCTCTCTGAAAATTAGCCTACGGCATCGTTGTCAAAAGAATGACATATTATTTAAATAATTATTTATCCCTCCTTTATTTATTTATTTTAATGAGAAATGCTCAACCTTTTGACTGAAGTAAGGTGGGGTAAATACCCCTTGAGTGATACCGCTTTTTTGATATTGCACATACGATCTACTAGCATTCCCGTTAACCCTAAGCTAAAAGTCGTTGTGGTGGGTTCACATCAGTATGGTGACCGGGGATCGAACTCACGTTCGTTAAAACGCGAGGCCAATGCCTTATCTACCAGACTAGATTACTTTTCAAAATCAAAGCTTTATCCCTGAAGAGGTAGATTGAAGCGTTCATTACGCCCACATTTCGCCTGTCACTTTGGTTTCACGGAAGAGCGGCGATCTTTTTTCGTTTCTAAAATTATTGCTAATGATATTTAAATTAATGTAAATCAATTTGATTTGATTTATTTAATTATATTTAATTTGACATGATTTATTTTAGTTTGAATTAATTTAATTTGACATTATGTAAATTAATTTGATTTTATTTAATTTGACGTGACTTAATTTGATTTGATTTAATTTCTTATTTTAATTTGATTTTATTTACTTTGACGCGACTTAATTTGATTTGATTTTATCTAATTTTGTTTTATTTTATTAGTTTTGTTTTGTTTCGTTTAATTCAATTTAATATAATTTTACTTGGTTTTAATATTGTTTTAATTGTAGTTATTTGTTTGGATTGTATCTGTTGATTGTTCCTGATAGATGACATTTTATATGAATGAGGATTAATAAAAAAGAATTAAAATAATAATACATAATAATAATTGGAATAATTAGTCATTGGAATTGTAAACCTTTATTAGGTAGGTTGCTTATATAATTTGTAATATTTTTTCTCTCTAATTTGTATTTTTAATAATATGTATGTAATTTAATGCTTGCAATTTCGTATTAGTGCAAAACTATAAATTTTTGTTGTAAATAATGTATGATAAATTTATTGCCGTTTTTGAGCACTTTAAGTGTTTAAGCCACAGCTTTGGCAGTCAGCAGGGGCACCGCGTTCGAGGATGGATGACTTGGGCTTTAGATATGTCGATAAAGCTACTTAGCAATATTTTTTTATGTTAATAAAAGAACATTAAAAACACATCAAACATTGACACAAAACCGACTTCGAATTACCGGAATGGGACGAAATAATCGTGGGACCAAATTGAAATGGAACCACAAGGGAAGCAGTAGCTTTCAATTAAAAAAAAATCCAATCGAAAGACATAGAAAAATACAGTCGAATTGAGAACCTCCTCCTTTTTTAGGTCGGTTAAAAATCAATAAACACCTTCACGAAATAAAATAGCGGCAAGTGATTTACTTTCAAAGGAATTGCTAATATGACTTTATTTATATGCGATATATTTACGAGTTTATTTTCGCCTTTATTTGCATGACTACCTCGGTGGCACAATGGTACTATGTACGGACTGCCACACTCGAGGTCTCGGGTTCCATTCCCGGGTCTGGTGAATAATGTATAATTCTCTTTAGAATTTTATCCAGATAATTATCCCAGAGTCTGGAACTTGTGCCCGGTAGATGGCAATAGGCTCGCCCCCTATTACATGGGACCTAACATAGCTGGCGAGATGTGAGTGTGTTTGCACACCTCTGCCTACCCCTTCGGGGAAAAAGGCGTGATGCTATGTTATGTTATGTTTATTTGCATATGTATGTTACGACGTCAGTTAACAAGGTATGTATAGAACATGAGTTAAATTGAAATTGTTTTAGAATATGAAATGAGGAAGTAATGGATGATCTCATTACGGACCCTTCGAGTGAAGCTTGTCCCAATTACCACGTTCGAGACTCCAATTTCCGACCAATAAATTAGCAAAACAGTTTTATATAAACATTGAATAAGTTTGACTTTTATTATGAAATAAAAATTTAAGTAATTTTAAACAGCAAATTACGTAATAAAATGCTAGCGTTGTCAAGTGGTGTCACCGCTTGCAATTTTTGCTTGAAGGTACTTGCATTCATAGTTGGTTAAATTAAAGTTTCACGAACCCATGTACTATTAGATTGATCATTATTCGTAACAAAATTTAGCAGTGAAAAATTACATGCAATTAATGGATGACGGATGTTAACCCATCCATTCATAGCATGTACAAGGTGTGCATACAGATATGAATGCATGCTTAAGGGCCACCATGAACTGGTTTCAAGTTATCTTCAAATGCTTGAGGTGTCTGCTATAAAGCAGATGAGACTCTAACAAATATAGGTACTCAAAATAAGAAGTAACAGTGTATGCGTGTGTGTTATGAAACTGATATTTTATAAAGAAAATTATAACTATGTAATTTAGACGAGGCCACTTTTTATCTTCAATGAAATTTAATTAAGCACTTTTAAGAAAAAATAATGTTACTTATCATTCTAAATTAACACGATCCTACGTAATTTTTCATTGTTAAAATTATGAACTCGTTTAGGGTTCAGAGACAGTACACTCGTTTGGTTCGGTTTATTTTGTCAGTTTCATTATGTACCTAGACACACACACACACACACACATAATCCCCAAATGCCAAAGGGGTTAAAAAAAGACAAAGGCGTTAATTACGCCCACATAAGTCCCACGTAATCGAGGGCGAGCCGGTTGCCGTTTCCAAGCATTTTTTTATTTTTTTATTTTAGGTTCACTAAACTGGACACAGCACAACACTTTACAGAGCTCTAACATCATTCGTATAGTTCTAGAATTAAGTAGTGAGTGGCCTTCTCGAAATGAGTGTCCTGTTCGAACACAACATTCTACAAAATAGAGGCTATTATGTGGGCAAATTACAATCAAACATTGATTTAGTCAACAATAAGAACTTTAAGATGTTTGAAAGAACCTCGTCGGTTTGTCAGCATATGAACCGCGTGAGGTGAGAATTACTTCGGCCCTTAGATTGGGCCTCTTAGCATCTTTCATTATGTAACTTGTGGCGTTTTTAAATTTATTATTGAAATTTGGTACTTAGGTCGCTCCAAGATTAGTATAAGCTCAAGCAACTTAAACATGTAGTGCACCTGCCAATCAACGGACGAGGCTTTCATATTAAAGATCCCGGTTTGCTCACACCTTACTACATGGGATTCACAATTTAACAGGCGAATAGCGACTGTATATTATGGCTCTGTCTACGTACTAATTAAAATAAAGATGCTAGGACAATTTACTCAACGCCATCTAGTCTCAAACTAAGAAGAGCTTGTGATATGAGTACTAGATAAACTGATATAAATACTTATATACATTTTCATACCCAGACTTCGGCACAAATGTGTGTCATCACACAAAGTTTGTCCCGACCGGACTCGAACCCGAGACTTCGGCGTCGAAAGCGGATGCACTACCGACCCTGACACCGAAGCAGTCCAAATTATTAATTGTTAATTTGAGGAAAGAGGCATGATTATAAACGTATGTAGGTACTATGTGTAATTGGATTTGAAAGCAAAGCAAAGCTAAATTTATGTTTAAATTACGTTGGAAGTTGGCTAGTGAGTTATTACTGAATGTAGATATACCTACCACGGCTCGTAATAATAGCAACGTTAATTAGTAGTTAACAGCATCGCTAACAACTGGATTAATAACAGCTGAAATTATAATTAATAGTTTTTGTTTTTTCCAAAATTACAATATAGTTGCTACTTTTTATTAAATTAATTCGGCCATTTTGGACATACATAACCCATTATAAATGTGCTCGGTGATGGCAATAGGCTTGGCCTCTATTACGTATGACTAAAAATACTGTCAAATTGTGGGTGTGTAATGCACCTCTGCCTACCCCTTCGGGGATATAGGCGTGATATGTGTGTGTGTGTGTGTAAAATTATAAAACATTTAAATAATAGGAAAGATTACATTTTATTATGTTACAGAGATAATGAATACAATAAATTATGAAACAATACAATTGAAACTAACTAAATATGTACCTATGTACATTAGACTAACCACCGGACTACTGCGAATAGGCCTATTCTAGTAATACCTACTCTATAATAATTCCAGTCAGTTCTCATATCGAAACTGAGTCCAAAACTTTTTTTTTAATCGGTGATACTTTCGCGGTTTATTTAATAATAATACGACATTCTCAATTGGACCTGTTGATTAACCGGAGATAGTAGTATATTTTTCTTATGTATATTGGGACCAAGAAAAAAACTGTTAAAATGGCATTATAAATAGCCCTTCTGTCTTTTTCCGGGGACGGGGAAATACGTGATTATTCTTAAAATATAATTGTTCGCAGTTTGTCACGAAACGTGTGAGCAAATATACATTATTCAGTGGCTTTTCTGTCACTCATTTAACAAATTCAAAAGCTTACAAAGCTAGTCCTATTTCACTCAGCTGACAACACCGTGATGAATGTTGTTTATGTGTTTTGATATACACAGATAAGTAGCATACTCCCGCATACTCCAGTGAACTGTAAAATGAAATGTAGGCATTTTCCTAGTAGGTAGTTATACATACTCGTATTATGCATATCCGAGTAGGTGAAAAGGGAGTGAAATGACGTGACAAGACGTGCTTAAAACCGAATATAAATATACTAGCGGACAAGCGAACTTCGTACCGCTTAACAGTTCAAAAGGCTTCATACGAACGATTATTTATTTCTTAGTAACTTAGCATCTCAAATAAATGGAAGGCGATTATTACATTAGGTAAAATAATAAAATTAAATAATTCCGGTCGGAGTTTTCTTCCTAACAATTTCGATACCTGTTAATATTTTTATCGCGTAAGAACATGACACTTAGATATGCATCTAAGTGTCATGTTCTTTCTTTTATTTTAAAATGAGCCTGTCGTAAAATAACAATTCTTTATACTATTTGACCGGTTTGATTCCCGGTTCAGACAGGCGAATTTTCAAAATATAAGATTCCGTTGACAGAATGGAGTTGTGATCGTCGTAACTTTCACTACAAACACGGGACGGTAAAACTTGAAGGCGTACAAATACTCGTACATTCATGCATATTTGATATAAATTATCAATCCTTCTAGAAGACTTGACAGTATGGTAACTTCTACGCCTATCCCAATGAACGAATGTTAAAACAAAAATGTTCACTGACATTATTTTACATTTTTAAAATCTAAAATACAACTCGGTGGCACAATGGTACTATGTACGGACTGCCACACTCGAGGTCTCGGGTTCGATTCCCGGGTCTGGTGGATAATGTATAATTCTCTTTAGAATTTTATCCAGATAATTATCCCAGAGTCTGGAACTTGTGCCCGGTAGATGGCAATAGGCTCGCCCCCTATTACATGGGACCTAACATAGCTGGCGAGATGTGGGTGTGTTTGCACACCTCTGCCTACCCCTTCGGGGAAAAAGGCGTGATGCTATGTTATGTAAAATACTGCTATATCCGAATATTGTGGAGAGATGCACAGAAAAATTAAAATAATACGTATAACAGTCACTGCTACGATCGATACACAAATAAAACCTAGTAAGACAGGAGACCGGATGAGAGGTTACAACGGTAGACATCTAGCGGGGATAACTGATCGATTGATAGTTGATCGGTTATCAACCGGCGAAGGCGGAAGATCAAATTGAATTCAGAAAAAAATCATAATTGAAGGAATTATTAAAAATAAAATTTACATTTATTTACAATAAGAATTACAATATACAAAATAAACATAATTATAGACTAAAAATATTTACATTACAAAATATCGTTTAAAAAATCCTCCGCGTCATTGCTGACTGGGAAGGTTCCCAGAATGCTGGCTGTGTAGCCACGTTGGATGGCGATACTTATTCTTTGGGCCAGAAAATAGCCAGCCTTCTGGTCCTGAGAAGCATCGATTAGGCGTTTAGCAATGTCTCTATAAAGGCGGCGAGCACTCGGATCCCATGACCCCAGTGTCTCAACCCCAAACGGCTCAAATATGTAATCACCTGCTAGGTAAGCATATTTACGCCGTTTAAAGCCTTCAGCCGATGCAGCAGCAGCGCCGTACATCCGGATGTGCTTGGAAGGTGTGAAGGTGCTAAGGTGTCAACGCATGTAGCGTCCCACACCAAAGCCCTTCCCATCTTCCACAGTAGCAATGACATACCGTCCGGTCTCTTTCCATCGCTTCGTGCTAAACCATTTGGTTCGCGTACGGCCGGAAGACCTGCGGTGGAAAGAGCCCTACGAATTATGTCATTTAGAATAGCGTGCCGAGGTATACGACCTGCGCTTCTGCTACAAGAAAGGCCATGGTGTCCCAGATTATCGACGGCTACTCCACAGGTGCAATGATGCGGGGATACACAAGGTGTACCCAGCCGAAGGCAAGTGGCAATGCGGAAGGTAGTGTCGTCCAACATTGTTCCGATGTTGGGCGATGGGAGCGCCTGGATCCATAACCCTGACTCCCATTCTCCAACAGCTAGTAGGCGTGCACGCTCTGAAATATTGACAGAAGTGTCAATTAGTGTATTAATTCTCAATTTACAGAGCGGTGAATCCCACAGTCGCTGTGAGACTAGGCGTGCGGGCAGGTCAGTGTCGGGGCAAGACATCCTCCAAGCATTTATGGCATCGGTCTTGCATCGCACCTCGGAATCAATCAGTGTATTTGACAAAATTTTCCTGACTAATTCTTCGGTGCTATGGACCGACGACAGAAATGCTGGCAGACTGACATCTGTGACTCTGCGAATACCTAACCCGCCCAAGCGAACTGGAAGAGACGCTTGGACCCAGGCCCGGTCATTAATATTTACATTTAAAATTTTACACAAAGATTTTTGTATTAAGTTGTCTAGTCTGCCCAAAATTTCTACATTTTTCCAAAATTGTCCTGAACGGAGGGCATGTGTAAATTTGGGTACGAAAAGACAAAAACGAAGAATAGTGAAAGCTGAATGAATACTGATATTACATAGACTATCAATAACCTGATCAAAATTTTTAATTTTTTCCTCGATAAAAGTGGAAATCTTCTATCAAATGGATACTTAGTCTTTTTGATTGAGCATGCCACCTATTTACAACTCAAGAATGTAGAAGCTGTCCAAGATTCTCGTACAAAAGAATGTAATGAATAGCCTGCAATATTGATGGTGGTGTAACTCACACTAATGGGTCGATCTATCGTTGTTCTATATTAATTGAAACAGATACAGTTCTTATCTTATGTTGAGAAGTTCTTGTGTAGATATTTAGTACCTATTGATAAAGTATATTCTGCTTGTAAGAGCAGAATATACTTTAGGTGATCTAGATACATTTTAATAATACGTACAAAATCCCTACCCTCTCTTCAGAATGCATTATTACCAATGAAGGACAACCTTGACATCCTTGGCATAGACGTTCGTCGAGAGCTCAATAATAAAAACTACATCGAAAGATGTATAGGGCTAGCTTCGCGGAAACTAGGAATACTGAACAAGGTAAAGAGATTCTTTACACCGGACCAGAGGTGTCTGCTGTACAAGACGCAGATTAGACCCTGCGTCGAATACTGCTCTGACCTCTGGGACGGCTCCGCGAAGTATTTGCTGGACGCTCTCGACGCTATGCAGCGACGGGCTATCCGTATTATAGATTGTCCGGAGGTAACGGGAAGCCTTGAGCCGCTAGCTCAGCGCCGAACAATAGCTTCCTTGGCCGCATTCTACCAAATTTACCACGGCGAGTGTTCTGAAGAGCTCTTCAATCTGATCCCACCCTCTTCCTTCCGATCCTGAACAACGCGTGCCGGGCAGAGATGCCACTCCCACACAGTGAGTTCGCGAGAACCGAGCGTTTTAAACGTTCGTTTTTCTGCCGAACGATAGTGGCCTGGAACGCCCTGCCTGTGCACGTGTTTCCTCCCACATATAATCATATATACATAGTTACATTAAAATATATAAATATGTAATTTGCCATTATACTCGAGCTTTGGTGCTCTTGGATAGGTAGGCATACTTGTTTTTTCCTAGAAATAGTGTTTCTTGTAAACACAATTCAACAGGGGGTGGCGCGTCATTGGATAGGCCTATGTCCAGGAGTGGACTGATGTGGGCTGATAATGATGGTGATAAATACAACATAATTATTGACAAATACTATACCTACATATAATTCTTAAAGAGGCGTCTTAGTATATCGCTATTTCAAAAACTTTATCTATCGATTTTATTTCCATAGGTACTATAGATATAGATTTCTTGTTCACTAGTTACTGATTTATTATGTTGCCCGCAGCTCCGCCTGCGTGTTACTTTAGATCGACATGACTTTTTTATTTATGAACCGATTGAAATAAAACACAAAAATTCTAAAAACCATTGTTTTGGGTTCTATTGCGTTCATAAAGCACAACAGTTTCTCTATTATATCTTCGATGTACAGACCTCGATGTCTGTACATCGAAGATATAATAGAGAAACTCTTAACTTACAATTTTATTACATGTATTGATAGTGTTTATTCTAAATTACATAGCAATTCCCCTATGAATTTAATTTGCATGATAGCATTGTCATGTAACATTCATTCATAATGTGCGGATCGATAAAAGATTTGTTCAAGTCCCATCAAGTTTCACAAAACCAACCATTATTAAAAATCGGAAAAGGTTTTCAAACTTTTTAAGACATTTTGGCGAAATTAATTTAAGAAAACCTTTCAACCAATAAATTGAAACATTTACTCTTATAGCCCTTTTTGTTCTTTTGATGTTTTTACTTTAATTTTGTACTACATTGTAAAGTTTGAACAAAGAAACCAAAATTTCTTTGACGAGGTATTATTTTTAACCTTCTGAGTAGGTACTTCACATTCAATTACTCGAATATGGTGTTTAGAGAAGGAGAGGTATACGTTTAGATTTTATATATTTATTATTAGTAAGTTAAGCGAGACTAAAATGGGAGTAGACGGGCCACGTAAGCCGGATAAATTCTGACCGTTCGGCGAGGATTGCTAGTACATGGATACCGAAAGATGGAAGACGCCGCCCGGGTCGGCACAGACAGATGGCGCAACGACCTGGATGCCTACCACGAATACTGGTTTGAGGTGGCGCAAAATAGAGCACATTGGAAGGAGTTTGGGGACGCCTTTGCCCAGCAGTGGGTCAGTACAGGCTGAAAAAAAACTCATATTATTAATACAATATTGCTAGTTCCAAAAGGAGGCTTGTATTCCTAAACAGTGAGGTATAACTTTTTCTTTCTGTTATAAGTAGGTACCTACCTACAAAAGCTAACCTTAATAGCGCGATGTAGAAATTATGAATAAGTATGATATGAAGCAAAAATTCGATGTTGTCGGTAGTGGTCATCGTAGCTCAGTTGGTCAGAGCATTCCCCTTGTTAGGGAAAGGCCGTGGGTTCGAATCCTGCCGATGACATCAGTGTTTGTGATCTATTTATTATTTCTTTCTTAAACCTACAAAAGGACGCGTAACAGCACAGACATTTTAGTATACCAATTAGTTACTTGTTATATAATAACACTGTTCTACAGAACATAAATGAATGTTTACACGCATGTACTTATGTAACATTAAACACTTATATATTTCACCACCAGAATGTCTTGTTTTGTGACATTTGTGAGGGTTAACAAGGTGCGGTTGATGACGAAAATAACAGTCTTGTCTCCGTGAAATATGAAACAGAATTTAACCACCCTAACCCGGATATGAAAGGAAGAATCTTGCTATTCGTGATTTTGTTGCGAATAATAAAACATATGTTCAGACGCGTTTTGAAGTTATAATAAATGTGTAGGGGACGATGGGCCCTACCAAGATAGCTTGGGAAAATCGACGTGAGACCATTTCACTTGCAAGATAATGTGGTGCTTTAATGGGCGTTCTTCACACTGCCACGATATCGTACAATTTATCGTGACGACATCGTGACGATATCGTCACACGGTATCGTGACTACCACAAGGAGTCACTGTGATTTCACCTATGATTAATCACAGCATATGAGCATATGCTTCGTTACTGTTCGCATCTGTTATCTTCGCTGAATTTAGTGTACCTAGTCTACTAATATTTTACATATTTAAACTGCAACATAGAAATCTGTGGGGCCGGCTGACTGATTGATGTTGTATTAACCAGGATTAGCCCCCAGACCTACTCATAGAACCTAGATATGTAGGGGAACATAGAAACACGTCCAACTGTCACCGTGTAATATTATAGTTTTTGGGAAGTGGGATGGGAATTGGGAATTTTTTTTTATAGGAAGAGATGGAGTTTTATTACTTGCGGGGTTTCAAGGGGGGTTCGAAAAAGAAGTCAAAATTGACCTGCGATGCTTAGTTTTCGAGATATGGGGTACCTTGGGTATTTTTGCGGGATGAGAATTCCCGGGATTTTTTTTTTACCAGCGAATGGAACTTGTGATGGGAGGGGTTGCTGGGGGAACAAAAATTTGCACCAAAATTTAGGTGGGATGCTCGGTTCCCAGGGATATAGGGGTTGGGAAGTTGGTAATGTCGGGAGTAACTAAATCCAATTAAACCTAATGATAATTGTACGCTGCAGTCATTCGGTTTGGTGCCTTTCTGAGTTTCAGTGACTACAGAGTACAATCATCATTAGGTTAAATTGGATTTAGTTATTCCCGACATTACCAACTTCCCAACACACTTTGAACTTTTCGTGTACAATTATTTCTATTAAAAAAAGCACCTAAACTACAATAATAGTTGGGCACTCCGGCAGGGCATTCCGGCAGTGGTACTACGGAAATGCGCAGCTGAGTTGTCTCCTGTACCGCCTGTCTTACTCCACAGGAATCGTGCCGGAGGTCTGGAAGGAGGCAAACGTACAACCGATCCCCAAGAAAGGGGATCGGTCTGATCCAGGCAACTATCGACCCATAGCTGTCACCTCAGTCATCTGCAAGGTTTTTGAGCTGATCATCAACAAGCAGCTCATGCGATACCTCGAAGTTCACTCGCTAATAAATGATCGGCAATACGGCTTCAGGCCAAAACGATCAACGGGTGATCTTCTGGCATTCGTAACGCATGTCTGGGGTGAGACTATGGAAAAACACAGCGAGTCCTTGGCGATTAGCCTGGACATCGCCAAATCCTTCGATAGAGTCTGGCATGTTTCGCTCCTTTCCAAGCTTCCGGCATATGGTCTACCTCCTCAACTGTGCAGCTGGATGGCCAGCTTTCTGAATGAACGCCGAATGCGTATCCTCTGCGATGGGCCCAGAGCTTCTCGTTTCTTGCAAGTGAATGCCGGGGTGCCGCAGGGGTCCATGCTGTCACCAAACTCTCTTCCTTCTACATATTCAATGATATGCTATCCCTCGGGAACATTAATTGTTATGCAGATGACAGCACATTGCACGGGAGCTACTGGGCTCGTCCGGCGGCGGGGCGGTCGGAGATGTGAGGAGGATAGACAACAACTCGTGGCTGATCTCGACAGGAACCTCGACTGTATCGTCTCTAATGGGGTACCGAGAACTCTGGTCGAGTTCAACGTCCGTAAAAACACAGGTGTGTGCATTTACAGCGAAGAAATCCCCTTTCCTTCCCCTACCCTCTCTTCAGAATGCATTATTACTAATGAAGGACAACCTTGACATCCTTGGCATAGACAATCGTCGAGAGCTCAATAATAAAAACTACAAACGAAAGATGTATAGGGCTAGCTTCGCGGAAACTAGGAATACTGAATAAGGTAAATCGATTCTTTGCCCCGCACCAGAGGTGTCTGCTGTACAAGAAGCAGATTAGACCCTGCGTCAAATACTGCTCTCACCTCTGGGACGGCTCCGCGAAGTATTTGGTGGACGCTCTCGACGCTATGCAGCGACGGGCTATCCGTATTATAGATTGTCCGGAGGTAACGGAGAAGCTTTAGAGCCGCTAGCTCAGCGCCGAACAATAGCTTCCTTGGCCGCATTCTACCGTATTTTACTACGGCGAGTGTTCTGAAGAGTTCAATCTGATCCCACCCTCTTCCTTACGATCCAAAAACGCGTGCCAGGTAGAGAATGCCACTCCCACACAGTGGATAGCACGTTCGCGAGAACCGAACGTTTAAAACGTTTGTTTCTCTGCCGAACGATAGTGGCCTGGAACGCCCTGCCTGTGCACGTGTTTCCTCCCACATATAATCCTGGGTTCTTTAAGCGGAGCATGCAGAGGCACATCAGTAGGTCAGTCAAGTTGAGGGCTACTCTCTATGTGTACTGTGAGAGTGGCCCACAATAGCTAGACGAGAATGCACATGTCGCGATTGTATTCGGCATCGCAGAAACCAAACATTAGTAGGCTAATCAAAAAATAATAATCGCCACAGTACTCAACGAAACAAATGTCAACGATGGACTGCGCCGTGTGTGCGTCGTGGAGGGACACCGGCCAACAATGCCCGTGAGTTATTCGTACTCGACGCTGATTGGTCGCACAAGGCCGGACAGGTAGATACTAGTTTTAATAATTAACAATAGTCCCTAGAGTTAATTGTAAACAACAAAAGGTTCCGATAACGAACTCCTGTTTTGAATGATTTTTTAAGTAATACGTAAAAATAATCTTACATTTAAACGTAATATTTTATAGATGTGATGTATAATATGATGATTATATATTTTTATTGATTGTGTATTGATGTTGTTTTGTTGTGTTTTGTCATAAAAATAAAAATTAGAGAATTAAAAAGTATGTATACCCTTTCCTTCCTATCTTTTTTTTCCAAATTATATTTAATAGATCTCCTTAGAACATTTATTGTCTGCTAATACCGCAAGTTTTATTACTTCACTCCATCTCTTCTCATAAAAAAAATCCCAATTCCCATCCCACTTTCCCAAAAACTTTGATATTACCGGTGACAGTTGGACGTGTTTCTATGAGGAGGTCTGGGGGCTATAACTTAAGTAGACTACACACGCAAACAGCTACTAGCGCGTCACAAGCTAGCAGGAACGTTCGCTACTGGACTGCGTGTGTTAGTAGACTACGAAAACTGTAAAAAATTGTCTTGCAACGTGCAAATACAATGCTACTTTGCTACAATTGCAATACGCGACATGCCCCCTGACCTGATGAGGTACTGCAGTACCCATCTGCATAATGACAATTTAAACATTTCTTAAATTGCTTAACAACACATATTATTAACGAGGAGAAACATATTTCTGCAGAAATTAATGGAGAAAAAAATGCAAATTAATTGTTTCAATTCAATTTTGCACTAAAACGCGACCAAATATAAAATATGTATGTATTTACAAAAAAAAAAACAATTACACATAAATATCACGCTCAAAGTCACCGGACTTGGCACCGATTGCAGGTAGCACATACAAATAATAGTATTTTAATAATATTTAAAGGTATTACATAAGGTTTGCATTAAAGTGATAGTAAATAAAATCTTTATTAAGCTATGTTACTGCTGCTACTTACTATATTGCATGATATCGTGCAATGTGAAAACGCCCAAATGGGTAATCTAAAGATTCTTGGAAAATAATCCGCATCATCGATTAACAGAAAGCTTCACAAACATTCAATCAGGTTGACAAATTATATCTGTACCTATAGGTAGGTAATTAATAACTATGCTACAATTTAATAGATCACTGGAACATTTCATACGATAATCGTGCAGTAATTAAATAATTATTCAACGCACAAATTCGGTGGTAATTTGATGTATTCAGAGTAACGACTTAACTAAACCACTCATACCGTGTCGGTTATTAATTAGGTCGGTTTTGGAAATATGATTGAAAATCGTAAAGCAAGCGTTTTTGACTTTACGCCGCCTTGCAAAGTCATGGACACCTAATGAAAGGATTGCAGTGGCTTAAAAGTTTACTGAATAGATCTCTTAGTCTGCTGTTTACCAAGGAGAACATTTATCCTAAGTTATTTATAATACACTCTCCTCATTGGTGAAAACCGCATCAAGATCCGTTGCGTAGTTTTATAGATCTACAAATACAGAACGGGCGACTTTGTTTTATAATATGTAGTGATAGCGATAGTAACTTTACAGGTTTTAGACGTAGAACCCACACACTTTCGACTCGAGATACGTTCGTTTTATTGATTTATAATAGAATTAACTGGTTCACTATTAACTATTCCTTCATGTCAATATTCCTTCATGTAAATAGATCATGTTACTATTCTTACTAGCGGACGTCCGCAGCTTCGCCCGCTTGATAAAAAGTGTACTTAAACCTTCCTCGAGAACCATTCAATCAAATCAAATCAAATCAAAATCCATTGGTGAAATCTGCATCAAAATCCGTTGCAAAATTTTAAAGATCTAAGCAAACATAGGGATCGGAAGTATGTTATGATTCACATGAAGGTTTTTTTCAGGCGCATTTGGTTGCGACGAAGAGTACAGACTGGTGCGTCACCTCATGGAGAGGTACGATGCTTCAGTGAGACCCGTCGAGAACTCCTCCTTACCACTATTGGTCACATTCGGTGTGTCGCTGCATCATATCATTGATGTCGTAAGTACTTTCATTATTTTAACTTTTTCTCTAATAATTTTACAATATGAATCACAAAATCTATAGTCTCGGGCTTGACTCGAACCAGCTACTTGTTCCCTTTTCAGGAGGAACGTTCTACCAACTGACCAAGACACTAATAGCAAAGACATCTAATTTTGTGATCAAACTGTGTTAACATTAA